>JAPXFY010003743.1:0-20449 GCA_030674185.1 Monoplex corrugatus | reverse complement strand
TAGAACTAGTTGATTTTGGTAAACGTAAAAACACAGAATAGAAATTTGCAGATTGAAATCAGAAGAAATTTGAATGTTGATTTGGGAAAGTATGTTTAAATTAGTTAACGGATAAAGATGTTTAGGTTTTCAGGTTAGAACATTCATGACAAGTATATTATATTGACCAGAGCGGTTTGTTCCAAGTTTTGCAATCAAAAATTCATTTGAGCTGTACAGATTGTATTGAATAGTTAGGTACAGACCAAACCTGCCAGGAAATTTGGGAATTTTAGGAGAAATGTTGAAGCTTACCATTTAATCTGTTTTCTGATTTTTAGTTTCCCAGTTTCAGTTTCAGTTTTTCAGTTTATTGCTAGTGGGTAGCTGTGGGACCTACATTCATAGAGTAGCTAGAAGAAGATGGTCTGAAAGCTAATAACTTATGTTTGAAATTGACAATGGAGTGCTGTAGCCTAGTAGTTTTTAAGCACCTCCCTAAGACAAGAGAAACCTTGATTTGATTCTCGGTCAACAGGAATGTTTCTCCATCCTACACTGACCTTGATTAGTGGTCTGGGTGCTAGTCTTTCAGAGGAGATGATAAATTGAGGTCCTGTGTACAGCAAGCATTAGCATATGTAAAATATCCCACTGCAACAAAGGAGTATGTCTGGCAGAATTCGGGTTGAAAATTCCACATTCATGGGTTTGAAGAATTCTTGCACACAGGAAAACGAAAGAAGGCAACAGAGTGTTGGCCTACAATGGAGATGCACTCACCCTGTTGAGAACAACCTGATTTTCAAACAAACAAAAAAATTTTTTTTTAAAATCGTTTGGTGACCAAAAAAAAAAAAAAAAAAAAAAGGGGGGAGAGGGGGGGGGGAGTCCAAAGCAACTAAAAGGAAAAAAACCCAAAATTTCAAATCCAAATCAACTAAAAGGAAAAAAATCAAATCAACCCGGGTTTCCAGGATTCCATTACTTTCAAGAAAGCGGATTTCAATGACAAATTGAGCTGTTTGCAGACAAGATCATGCCAGAACTTTACAAACGAGAATTTTTAAAGTTGACCAATAATGCATTAAATTAGACAGAGGATCAAAACCCCTGCAAACTGTCTCCTTTCTGTCTGTTATTACGTTACTGTTACACGGCTTTTGCAGAATGATCTGACAGTTGTGGACTGAAACCATGACGGAATTTAGTAGAGGGTCATACTATCAACAACAACAACAAAAAACAACAACAACAACAACAACAACAATACCCCACGCACCGCACGCACGCACACACACACACACACACACACACACACACACAACACACACCACACACACACACACACACACATACACAAAACACACCACACCACACACACACACACACACACAACATACACACACCACACACACCACACACACACCACCCCACACACACAAAACCCTATTTCACTACAACCACAACACATTAAAACACATGCACACTCACACATATGCACCCAAAGCACACAAAACATATTACACACACACACCACACACTCACAACACACACAACACACACACACACACAACATGCAAGTTTAAACTTTTTCTTTTTTGCAGTTGTTATTGAAAATCTAGGTCATGCCCATTTTAACATATTTTCACAATTGCTTCATTGCAGGCCTACCTGAGTACAAAGTTAACCAAAAATCCAGTTGGGAGAAAAACAACTGAGAAATTACAGCTTGTGACTTACTTGCAGTGTGGATCACTGCAATTTTAAAAAAGGGAAGAACTTGTGTGCTAATGACTGTCCATTAAAGTGATTCAGAAATTTGAAATTTATTACACCCTCAAAACAACATTAACGTGATTGTGTCTGATGCAGGCTTTACCAAAACCATTTGGGCTTACCTCTAGGCAAAGGTGGTGATCGCCTTTTTCTGTCCATGGCTTAAGACGTGTTTCTGATGAAGTGTGTCCTTATTTTAGTTTAAATTTGCATTCAGGTCATCATCATCTTTTCCCCTCCCCGTGATGGGCGTAGAGGAGAGATGAGAGACACTCTTGAAGCCAGCCGTCGCCAACCGGTCCTGTCCTCCGCCTGTCGCCACCAGCGTGGGGCCATCCAACCTGGTCCATTCTTTGATGTTGTCCATCCAGCATTTGGCTTGTCGTCCCCTTCGTCTGCCCCCTCCCAGGTGTAACCCCGGAGGACCGTTTTGGGCAAGTGAGTGTGGCGTGGTGACAAAGCCCGAACCACGACAGCTTCCTGTTCTTGACTGTTGCCCGGAGGGGTTCTTGTGGGCCTGCGAGTGTTGTTATTTGGCTCCACACAAAGTCGTTTGTCTTCCGATCTTGCCCAAAAGATCCGGCAAGCGGGCCCGAAGCATTTAGTTTCAAACGTTGGTTTCTTGGTGGTCTTGTGTTTATGGTCCAGCTCTCGCATCCATTACAGCAGGATGGGGAGCACCAGGACTGGGGTACAGCTTCATTTTTCGATGGAAGCCGATCTCTCTGCTCTTCCAGATCTTGTTTAGCTTTACCATGCTGCTGTTGCGATTTGCTAGTCTGGTCTTGGGTTTCTGTTGTAGAGCGACCGTCTTTGGTGAGAGTGGCGCCAAGGTATTTGAAAGCGTCCATTTCTTCAAAACTGTTGCCCGTTCATGTAGATTTCAGCATGGGTTTTTGGTTGTGTGTTGACCAGGACTTTGTTTTTTTTGTGCTCACTTCCATTCCGTGTGCACCTGCACTTTCTTCCAGTCTCATTGGTCAGGTCTTGTAGTTCTTCGTTGTGCCTCCCATTTGGTCGATGTCATCTGCGAACCTCAGGTTGTTGATGGTTCTTCCTCCGATGGAGACAGGGAGTGGAAATCATGGAGGGCTTCACGCATGATGTTCTCCAGGAAGAGATTGAACAGCACGGGGGAGAGTAGGGCAGCCTTGACGGACTCCAACTGTGGTTTGAAAGTAGTCCCCTATTGGTTGTTGAGGAGAAATGCGCTGCTGCTCTTCCCTCATTCCTTCCTTTCTCCCCCCCTTCTTCCTCTCACTCCTCCCTACCTTCATTCCCTTCACTCCTTCCTCTCAACACCCATAACTTATTCATCCCCTTTCCCGCACACACCCTTCCTTTTCTTCATTTATCCTCCCACCTGCTCCTCCTCTCTTCCCTTTTTCCTTCCTCTACTTCTCTTCTTTCTTCTTATTCTCCCTCTCCGTCCTCTTTTCCGTGCACCTTTTCTCTTCCACCCCCTTCATTCCTTTCATTCTCCCCCTCTTCTTCTTTCTTTCATTACCATCTTCCACTTTCTCTCCCTGCCATCCAAAACACTCTTCCCTCACCCTTACTTTCTTCTCTCTTCTGTCCCTTACTTCCTCCTCACCTCTACCTTCGTCTTTTCCCTTTCTCATCTGTCCCCTTTCCCTTCCTCTTCTTCTTCCACCTCTTCTCCCTCCTTTTCCTCCCTCTCTTCCCTCCAATTTCCCTTCCTTCTCTTCCTTTCCCTTCCTTTCTTCTTCTTCTTCCTTCTTTCCTTCCTTTTTCCCCCTTTCTCCGCTCCTCCCCTCCTCTCCCCCCCCCATTTCCACTTCCTCCCCTTCCTTTTTCTCCCTACTTCCACCTCCCCCCTATCTTTCTCTTCTCCCCTCCTTCTCCCTCTTCCCTTCTTCTCTTTTCCCTATTCTTTTCTTTTTCCCTTCCCCCCTCCCTCTCTTCTCCCCCCTCCCCTTCCTCTCCCTTCCTTCTCCCTTCTTCTCTCTTCATCCCTTGTCCTCCCACCTTCTTCTCTTCCCCTCCCCTTCCTTCCTTTCCCTCCTCCCTCCTTCCTTTCCTTTCCTCCCGTCCCCCTTGCCCGCCGTTATTCTTGAGTTTGCATTTACTTCTTATAATTGGTTTACTATCAGAATAGTTTACATTGAGTGAATTTGTACAAAAAGAAAGGTTGTGTAACAAATGTTTACAAAAAGACTAAAATGACAGTACCCAACCACTAAACCAAAACAGAACCCCCAAACTTACAGAATACGTTGTTATAATGATCTTTTTTGTGTTGTAAATCTGTGCTGTATAAACTCAGATACCAGTGTGCAGTAAAATGATTACCTGTTCCAAGCTGCCTGGATGGCCTGCATGGATTCAGTACTTGTTAGTGAGGAAAGTGGGGGGGGGGGGGGGGGGTGGATGGTCCATGCTGACCTTCACTTTCACATGCCAGAATTCCATCAGGATTCTGGATCAATTGGGTGAGTTCGTTGATTGTGGAGTTAAAACAAATTTGACATCATATAAGCTATAGCAGGTGTTTGTAGCTGTCAAAACAGGGGGTCTGTTTTGGTGTCTGCAAAGGGCATCAGGACTCTTGACAGTTTGTAGAGTTATTGTAAAAGGAATAGGTAATATGTTGTGGAATGGGGGAGGGGAGGTGTGGTAGAAGAACCAAAGAGGACAAAACCAAGGAGAGAGAATTTATATTAGGACATAGTCTACTGCTGAACATTACTTCTGGAGTTAGTTTACAGCTGCAGATGATGATTCTGACACTCCACATGCTATTCCTGTTGTTAATCTTTTGTTGATGAGCTGTAATCAGAACAGAATGGCCGTTGCTGTGTTTTTATGAGTAGTTGATAATTAGTTCATGACCATAGGCTCTAACTTCTAGAAATTAAATGATTGTTTTATTTCATTTTGTAGACTCAGCAGTTGCATTCTTACAGTTTTATTTTTACATACAGTTTTAAATCAGTTTGGTTCTACACATTATCTTGTGGGAAACTTTTAGCGTTGCAGTGCGGAATTTGATCTGTGAGTTTTATTTATTCTAAAATGTAAGGCAGGTTGTTTTGTGTGAGGCAGAAATGTGTGTATTTAGGATATGATGTTGAAGGAGATACCATAGTGCCAAAGGAAACTTGTGCCAGAGAGACGACTGCCTCAGTGTGTACACACACACATTTACAGTATCATGTGTATGTTTTTTGTATGAGTGGTTCTGCTTGAGTCCTTTATAATGATGATGTGATGATGATGTTGATGATGTATTGTATGGACTCCATGGTTCCTCCATTTGTGTGTTCTCCAGTGAGAATGTTCAAAACTGGCAGTCAGACTTTTTCAGATCTCTCATTTTGAAAGTTTTGTGCGTGTTTGCGTAGGGGTATGTGTGTGTTGTGTGTACGTACTTGTGCGCATGCATGCGTGCGTGTGTGTGATAATAGAGAAGCAAATGTATGTATGTAGGTATGTCGTGAGTGTGTGTGTGTGTGTGTGTGTGTGTGTGTGTGTGTGTGTGTGTGTGTGTGTGTGTGTGTGTGAGTGTGTGTGTGTGTGTTGTGTGTGTGTGTGTGTGTGTGTGTGTGTGTGTGTGTGTGTGTGTGTGTGTGTGCTTTTGCCCCTTTGCAAGCTTGCCTGCATGTGCATGTTTGAGTGTGCACATGTCTGTATGTGTAAATAGTATGTGAAAGAGTGTGCTGTTCCACCAGCAGTGTGATATGTGTTCTTGGTCGCCTGTAGACTTTTTGGCAGTCAGTGTCCTGTTTCAGCATATTGCCTGCAGGATATCCTTGGTGTGCAAGTGTGTATGCGCGCCTGTGCGTCTGTGTGTGTGTGTGCTTGTGTGCACGCAAATGCTTGTGTGCATGCATGTACGTAGTGACTATGCAGAGCATGTGTTGTGAGGTGGACGCACCTTCAGTGTTTTGCAAGCAATCTGTTGTGGTCAGTGTTCTCTGTTTCTGTCTCACTTGTGGTTTTAGAGGCACAACGTGCATAATGCGTGAGTATGCCTCTTACCTCTTAGACTGTCGGCTAACGCATGGTTACGCATGTTTTAACACAAACATATAACGTGTAGGGGAGGTTCACTGTGATATTCCAAATGGCTTGGGGAAGGAGTGGCCCCATTTCTTTTTGTTCTTTTGTATTTAATACATTGCTTTTGTTTTCAGAATGACCGAGAAGTAAATAATTTTGTCTTTTAGAGATGGGCTTAACCTATCCAGTTCCTATCCATCCAGTTTGCACCATTGTATTGCTAAAAGTAAAATGTGCACATCATGCTTGGGTATCAGTATGTAAAGGGTTAACCATATACTGTGTAGAAGCAGAGCAGTGGTCCCTGCTAACACTGTGACTGATTAACCCATTCACTCTCACACCCTTCCTGCAGGATGCAGATGGATAGTGTTGGGGAGTGGAATGGTTTGAAGTTATCTGCTCTGTCTTGAAGTAAACACTTTGTGTATGCACTTAATCATTGTGTGTATTCAGTTTAACAATTTCAATATTTCAACAGTTAAAATCTTTGTTTTACATGTTTCATATTTTTGATTTCTTGAGTATACTTACTGATAAGACTTACACCAGGACCCTTTCTGTCTCATTTCTTCTTCATTAAAATTGTAATGTTGTTCGTATCAGATCCAGATTGATAAGGCTGTAATGTTGTTCATATCAGATCCCGATTAATAAGGCTGTAATGTTGTTCGTATCAGATCCAGATTGATAAGGCTTATGTGGGGTAAAAGAAGCAATAAATTTCTTTTTTTCCATAATGTTTTAATGTTTTAAACAAAAAGTCTGTTAAGCCTGCTGGTAATAATTAAAGTTGTTTAAGGAACATTTTAAAACAAATTTTAAGCATGAAATAATGATAATATCTTCTGTGTTTGGTTCAATCATTTATTGTGATTGTTTGTCTTCTAGTATATTGTTGCACGATTGTGAATGGAATGCTGGTGATATGAAGTGCATGTGACTTGAACAGCGTATGCCCTATTCTTCACAAATAGCATGTATGTGATTGCAGTAAAGAGTGTGTATTTTTTGAGGAACCATTGTGGAGTTCAGGCTAGTGTTCTTTGTAAAACCGGACTAAACAGGAAAGAGGGATTGAAATTGCTTTGTCTGTGTTCTATGAAGTGTGTTGCTATGCTGGTCCTTGCTTTGCTTCTCATCCTAGTCCTCCAGTCCGTCCATCGAAACCCTTGCCCTGTTCCCAAACTAACCCCTCCTCTTAAGGTCTCTTTAGAAACAGTCCTATCTCTTATCTACGCTCTCTGATTCACTCCAGTGTCTGTCTCTTTCCTGCCAGTGTCTGAATATATGACAACTGACCTCTTCTTGATCTGCTCATCATTGTGTCTTGACTTTTGTCATGAATTTCTCTTTCCATCATCTTTTTTTCTTTGTCATAACTTCAGCATTCCATCATTTTTTTTCATTCACGCAGTCTCTGAGTCAGAAGGATTGTGACTCTTAAAGATTCTCCTGTATATCTCCATGCCTTTCATCTCTAGTTTTGCAGCAGTTTTATTTGTAAAGCCCTTCTAAAAAATAACAGCTTTCACTTTCGGTATGATAGAAACACAGATAGCACTCCTACCCCTGCCTACCACTTTATCTTTCTTTCTTCCTTTTTGTTTTGTCTATCATACCTGTATTGAATACTAAGGGTTATTTTGAACAATTTTTTTCCTGTATCAGAAATGGTATTAGTTAGAACATCTTGCACGTTTCATTCAGTAGACAAACAGACAGCAACCCTGACCTTTTCCTTCCTCTTATTTTTCTTTTTGTCATCTTGTCTGTCTGTCACACCTGTTTTGAATAGAAAGGATTGATTTGAATATTGAAGTTGTTTCTCTTTTATCCAAACATGTTGACTTTCAACCAATGTTTTCCATGCTTTCAAAATCCATACATGTTGAAGGACAAAGAGGTGAGACATGTGGTATTGTAGATTACTAGATGTCCTGAATGATCCGTTGTCCCACCTTTCAAATATCAAACAAAAATGTTTCTTGTTTTTATTTTTTTATCATTATTTTTCCTTCTATACGGTTCATGTTTTTTATTAGATTGTCAGTAATGAGATATTCGTCTATTATCAGTAATGAGATTTTTGTCTAGATGTTAACTTCTTTCTGTCTGTCACCCCATCTCTCATTTAAAACCATTTTATTTTTAAAAATTTTAAGTTTTCAGATCCTTGATTTTTTTTAAACCATTCATTTTTTAAATTCAGATTTTTTTAGTAGCAGGTTTACTGAAATCCTAAAGCTCAGGGATGTACATAAAGAAGACCCACCTAAATCTGCATTTCATTATCCCATTCACACCAACTCATTTCACTCCTTGCCACCCCATCCCCTGTCTTGTCCAGACGACACCCTCTAGATTGATGATAGAGCTTTGTAGTGGTAACTTCACAGTCTCTCACCCTTTGACTTTGGTGTGCATGCTTTATTGTACTGGCTTGTGTTACATACAGACAGTTGTTTGTGTAATCTTTGTTTGTGTTGTGTCTGTGGAGCCATTTTGATCCCTCTTCGTCCTTACCGGTTTAGTCTTATTTTTGTGGTTTTTGATTTTGACTTGCTGGCATAATTTTTTCGTTCAGCATAAAAAGTTAACTTGTTTCATTGGCACTGTCAGTTGTAAATACTAAGTTCTTGTTGTTATTTACTTTTAAACCAAAAATTGCATGTTTTAAATAAAAAATGGAGAATTTTATTGGAAAAAAAATGAGGTGCTTTTAAAGGCCAAATAAACTATGATTTGATTTTGACCCAAATCTTTTGTTTTATTTGGTTTGTGAGTGGATCAAAATGGCGTTGTGTATGTGTGTTTTGTGAATTGTGTTTTGTGCTTTAAGTGTGTGTGCCTTTCCCTTTCTTTTCTAATTTAGTCTCTTATCTCTCGTCATTCATAACATTCCCTTCTGTATTCATTCTGTCTTCTGTGTCCTCTGAATCTGAGTTTTGCAGCAATTTATTTATTGGAACAGAGCAATTTACAGACATTAGTTATCTAGCAAAACTAGTTTACCTACTAGAACATAGATTAGAGATGTAAACAGTAGAACACAGAATAGAAATTTGCAGACTTGAAATCAAGAAGAAATTTGAATGTTGACTTGAAAGTATGTTTAAATTAGTTAACGGATAAAGATGTTTAGGTTTTCAGGTTAGAACATTCATGACAAGTATATATATTGACCAGAGCGGTGTTCCAATTTTGCAATCAAAAATTCATTTGAGCTGTACAGATTGTATTGAACTAGTTAGGTACAGACCAAACCTGCCAGGAAATTTGGGAATTTTAGGAGAAATGTTGAAGCTTACCATTTAATCTGTTTTCTGATTTTTAGTTTACCAGTTTCAGTTTTCAGTTTTTCAGTTTATCTGCTAGTGGGTAGCTGTGGACCTACATTCATAGAGATAGCTAGAAGAAGATGGTCTGAAAGCTAATAACTTATGTTTGAAATTGACAATGGAGTGCTGTAGCCTAGTAGATTTAAGCACCTGCCTAAGACAAGAGAAACCTTGATTTGATTCTCGGTCAACATGGAATGTTTCTCCCATCCTACACTAGACCTTGATTAGTGGTCTGGGTGCTAGTCTTTCAGATGAGATGATAAATTGAGGTCCTGTGTACAGCAAGCACTTAGCATATGTAAAATATCCCACTGCAACAAAGGAGTTATGTCTGGCAGAATTCTGTTGAAAATTCCACATTCATAGGTAGAAGAATTCTTGCACACAGGAAAACAGAAAGAAGGCAACAGAGTGTTGGCCTACAATGGAGATGCACTCACCCTGTTGAGAACAACCTGATTTTCAAACAAACAAAAAAATTTTTTTTTAAAATCGATTGGTGACCAAAAAAAAAAAAAAAAAAAAAAGGGGGGAGAGGGGGGGGGAGTCCAAAGCAACTAAAAGGAAAAAAATCCAAATCAAATCCAAATCAACTAAAAGGAAAAAATCCAAATCAATCCGGTCCAGGATTCCATTACTTTCAAGAAGCTGGATTCAATGACTAATGAGCTGTTTGCAGACAAGATCATGCCAGAACTTTACAAACGAGAATTTTTAAAGTTGACCAATAATGCATTAAATAGACAAGAGGATCAACCCATGCAAACTGTCTCCTTTCTGTCTGTTATTACGTTACTGTTACACGGCTTTTGCAGAATGATCTGACAGTTGTGGACTGAAACCATGACGGAATTTAGTAGAGATCATACTATCAACAACAACAACAACAACAACAACAACAACAAACAACACAATACACACGCACGCACGCACGCACACACACACACACACACACACACACACACACACACACACACACACACACACACACACACACATACACACACACACACACACACACACACACACACACACACACACACACATACACACACACACACACACACACACACACACACACACACACACACACATAATACACATACACACACACACACACATACACACATGCACACTCACACATATGCACCCATGCACACACACATATTCACACACACACACACACACACACACACACACACACACACACACACACACACACATGCAAGTAAACTTTTTCTTTTTTGCAGTTGTTATTGAAAATCTAGGTCATGCCCATTTTAACATATTTTCACAATTGCTTCATTGCAGGCCTACCTGAGTACAAAGTTAACCAAAAATCCAGTTAGGGAGAAACAACTGAGAAATTACAGCTTGTGACTTACTTGCAGTGTGGATCACTGCAATTTTAAAAAAGGGAAGAACTTGTGTGCTAATGACTGTCCATTAAAAGTGATTCAGAAATTTGAAATTTATTTACATCCTCAAAACACATTCAGCTGATTGTGTCTGATGCAGAGCTTTACCAAAACCACTTGCTTACCTCTAGGCAAAAGGTGGTGATCGCCTTTTTCTGTCCATGGCTTAAGACGTGATCTGATGAAGTGTCCTTAGTTATGTTTAAATTTGCATTCAGGTCATCATCATCATTCTCCTGCCCGTGATGGGCGTAGAGGAGAGATGAGAGACACTCTTGAAGCCAGCCGTCGCCAACCGGTCCTGTCCTCCGCCTGTCGCACCAGCGTGGGGCCATCCAACCTGGTCCATTCTTTGATGTTGTCCATCCAGCATTTGGCTTGTCGTCCCCTTCGTCTGCCGCCTCCCAGTGTACCCTGGAGGACCGTTTTGGGCAGTGAGTTGTGGCGTGTGACATGCCCGAACCACGACAGCTTCCTGTTCTTGACTGTTGCCAGGAGGGGTTCTTGTGGGCCTGCGAGTGTTGTTATTTGGCTCCACACAAAGTCGTTTGTCTTCCGATCTTGCCAAGAGATCCCGAGCAAGCGCCTGAAGCATTTAGTTTCAAACGTCTGGATTCTCTTGGTGGTCTCTGCTGTCATGGTCCAGCTCTCGCATCCATACAGCAGGATGGGGAGCACCAGGGACTTGTACAGCTTCATCTTCGATGGAAAGCCGATCTCTCTGCTCTTCCAGATCTTGTTTAGCTTTACCATTGCTGCTGTTGCGATCGCTAGTCTGGTCTTGATTTCTGTTGTAGAGCGACCGTCTTTGGTGAGAGTGGCGCCAAGGTATTTGAAAGCGTCCATTTCTTCAAGCTGTTGCCCGTTCATGTAGATTTCAGCATGGGTGTTGGTTGTGCTGTTGACCAGGACTTTGCTTTTTTCTGTGCTCACTTCCATTCCGTGTGCACCTGCACTTTCTTCCAGTCTCATGGTCAGGTCTTGTAGTTCTTCGTTGCTGCCTCCCATCAGGTCGATGTCATCTGCGAACCTCAGGTTGTTGATGGTTCTTCCTCCGATGGAGACAGTGGAGTGGAAGTCATGGAGGGCTTCACGCATGATGTTCTCCAGGAAGAGATTGAACAGCACGGGAGAGAGTAGGCAGCCTTGACGGACTCCAACTGTGGTCTTGAAGTAGTCCCCTATCTGTGTGTTGAGGAGAACTGCGCTGCTGGCAGTGTTATACAGCGCCTGGATGGTTTGGACGAGACCTTCCTCTATGCCAAACTTTCTTAGCACCTGCCACAAACCCTTATGCCACACCCTGTCGAATGCTTTTTTAAAGTCTATGAAGTTGTGGAACAGGTCTCTCTGATGCTGCAGATGTTTCTCCATCATTATCCGGCAGGTGAAGATCTGTTCTACTGTGCTTCTGCCCGCCCTAAATCCAGCTTGTTCTTCCGCAAGGTGTTCTTCCGCTTCTTTCTTCAGTCGATTCAATATGACTCTGAGCATGATCTTGCTGGTGTGGCTAATGAGACTTATTGTTCTGTAGTTCTGGCATTGGCGCATATTTCCCTTTTTGGGCAGGGGGATGATGAGTGATTGAGTCCATTCTGTGGGCCACTGTTTTGTCTCCCAGATCTTCTGACAAATCAATGTTACACGAGTGACCAAATCATTCCCTCCATGTTTGAGCAGCTCTGCTGGGATATTGTCTGCTCCAGGTGATTTCCCTGCTGGTAGGCTGCGGATGGCTTCTTCCACTTCTTCTCTCATCACTGGTAGCGGTGAGGATTCCCTCAATGGTGCTGAGTCCCCCTGAAACAAACTGTCATCTGGCTGTATTGGGAAGTTGTATAGTTCTTGGCAGTACTGCGTCCATCTGTTCAGAACAGCGGAGCTTTCTGTCAGCAGCTCGCCTGAGGTATCCTCGATGACTGACGATCTGTTTTGCTGCGTCTTGGTAAGGTTTTTCAGTGTGGTGAAGGCATGTTTGCTGTTTCCTTTTTTCATGCCTTTCTCGATGTTCTCACACTGGTTGTTGATCCATTGTTCTTTGGCTTCAATCATTTTCTTCTTTATAAGGTTGTTGGTTTTACGATACTGTGCGGCTTCTTCAGGGCTGGAGTTTTTCGTCTTCTTCAGTGATCTTCTGTTGTCGCAGAGGTCAAGGATGTCATTTGAGATCCATGCTTGGTGTTTCTTCCTCTGTCGCCCCAGTACCTCCTCTGCTGTTTTACATCCTCAAAACACATTCAGCTGATTGTGTCTGATGCAGAGCTTCAGGTATGTTTCTTAAATCCCCAGTGTGGTGAATTAGACGGAGTGGTCAATGCCAGGAGCATCTCCTTCGATTATGTGCGCGAATGCATTGATATGTATTCTTAATTTTCTTTTTCTTTTTTTTCCAGTTGAAGTATTATGCATGTTTTGAAACAGGTTATAGTCCTGATAAATGGCTCTATGCAGTCAGCTGGGATTTAAACAAAAGTAACAATAACAGATGATGCTTCTCTTCTTGAGTTAGCTGATGCTGCTCTAGTCTGGTTGATCTTCCTTTCTTTTTTCGCTTGCTTATTTTGGCTTCTTGATTTGCTAGCTCATTTTACTGTCTTGTTTCCTGGTATCCCACAGTGAGTGGATATCCCCTGGAGGACTGTTCTTCTGGTTCTTCTGACTTTCTGGAAGGCCTTGGTTAAGTAAGGGAGCTTGTCATTCTTCAGGGCTTGGAGAACAGAGAGGGCATCTAAGTGGAAGACCACTTAATGACATTTGTATTCTGAATTATGGGGGCTGCTTCCGTGAATGTCTGTTTTTGCTCGACTTTTGCTCGACTTTGGATGCAGTGTTTGCCCTGCCTGATGAACACCAGCAGTTGTGGTTTAATCTTCTGATAAGTTGATGAGGATGCTGGCTCCCCCTGTTAATCACAGCATTAGTGATGACCCATTGGTGTATGCATGTATAAAAAGGGAGATGTTTACAATGGCTTGACCATTTTCTTTCTATTGTAATAATAAGGAAGACAATAACAACAACAAAACTGATAGGCTATGCATAGGAAAACTGCATTGATTTTGTATACAAAAAGAATATATTAACAGAATTAAAAGGAACCTTCATTCTTGAAACCACCACGAGCAGAGAGACAAACCCCTAAAAATGCTGTGAATACTGTTTATCAGAGTTAAGCATTCCGAGGTATCATACAGTGGAGCAAAATATTGGTCATGTCCCATGTAGGCATCCTCAGACATCATTTACTCATGATGACATTGAAAATTGAATCTTTTTTTAGGCTTACACAAAAATATCTTCCTGATTCTTGGCCCATTGCATAAACCTATTTCGTTAAGAACTTAGATGTGCTTAATTGTCATACTTGGACACGAAACAAGACTGAGAAAAGAAAAAGAGAACAAGTAACCACCAACCAACCAAGCAAACCATGATTACAACACACAAACGCACACACACACACACACACACACACACGTACACACACACACAACACACAACACACACACACACACACACACACACACACACACACACACACACACACACACACACACACACACACACACACACACACACACACACACACACACACACAAAGAATGACATATTAAATATATCATCCAAGCTTGATAAAACGTTTGTTGCATATAGTATCATTGTTCACACATGGTTTCATATACACTGCCCAAATTCAATTTCCAATTTGTATCATGTTTGTGGAGAGGTACTGTTTTTGCAAATATTCACTCAAAATGCATACATGCATGCACACACATGCGTATGCACACACACACACGCGCGCACACACACATGCACACACACACCCAGTAAAGTATCTAAGCATGTAGTTTTAGCTCAATATGCTGACGATTTATGCATGTGGATGCAGGTAAATATGAAAAAGAAAACTCCTTTGCGCTGTATCAATTATACACGCAAGTGCTACCAATTAGAACTTGATAAAATAGCGCGATACATGGTAGAAAATGGGTTACATCTATCCCTGGAAAAAACAAAAATAGTTTTATTTAATAATGGAGCTAACCCAGTAAATATTCCCACTTTCAAACTGGGAGATACTCTTCTTCAGTTTAACGAGTCGATTAAATTCTTAGGAGTTTTCCTTACAGCAAAATTATCTTGGAATCAGCATATTGAATACGTATTAACCAAAGCTCAAAAAAGTTTAAATTTCATAAAAATAGTTCGCAAACAGACATGGGGTCAAGATTCATCAACACTTGTTCATCTTTGTAAATCGCTTGTTAGATCTAAATTAACCTATGCTCAAGAAATCTTCTTCAGTGCACCGAAACACTTACTAAAAAAACTGCAGAGCATAGATTGTAAAGGTTTCAAACTTGCACTGGGTCTTCCAATGCATGCTTCCTGTCTTCGGACATATAATGAAATCAAACTGTTGCCACTTGATGAGCAAAGGAAAGTCGCTTCTACTAAATTTTTGTTAAGAAACACTACCGTAGAAAACATCTCAGAAACAGAAATTAAACTGAGATCAGATACCGACTTTCCAAAACGAGCTAAATCAATATCTTCACAGGTCACACTTGCAACATACACATCTGACGTCATGAAAGGCTCAGGAATTGATCTAGACGTAGATCCTGTATCTATACGACCTTCCTTTTCGCCAGTACCCAGTTGGGAACTCCAAAGAGCACGATTTGACGTACACCACACTAATTTAAAAAAAGGAGACAATATAAACTTACTGGCAAGTCAGGTTAAATGTCATATAAACGACGTATATTCTGATCATTTGAAAATTTACACTGATGGGTCAGTAATTGAAAGAAAAGCAGGCTCAGCGTTTTTAATACCTGCTCTCAAAATTGAAAAATCTTTCTACATAGGACTTGATAAATCTATCTTTACAGCTGAACTCTTTGCAATATTAATGGCTTTAAACTTTCTGATAAGTCTTCCTAGGACAATTTTTCAGATACTTCTTTGCGTTGATTCAAAATCAGTACTTCAGGCTCTTGAATTATCAAAATTACAAACAAGATCAGAAATGATTCTGGAAATAAGTCACTTGATTCATAATTTATCTTTAAGAGGCACTGATATTACTTTCTGCTGGATACCTTCTCATAGTTCTTTTAGTTATAATAATAAAGTTGACAGGGCTGCCAAACGGGGAGCTAATAACTCACCAGATTCAAACAATATCCAGCTTTCTCTCTCGTTGCACGAGAATTACACTTTAGTGGACAACTACGTCTGGAAGCAGTTCCAATTAAAACAGAAAAAGTATGATAAATGTCACATGAATTTTGAAGTTAGCAAAATACTTAAGCAGCTTCATGCCAGCAGAACTATACAGTCCCTTATGTACAGATGGAAACTTGATGCATTCAAAACAAAATATACCAATAACATAGTGTGTCTGTGTGGAAAGAAGATAACACATAGTCATATTCTTTCTTGCGTTAGGGTAAAACGACATATTCCAACACTATCTGTGAGTACAGTTTCTGACATATTTGCCTCATCATCATTACTGTATGAATTTTTTGTTAGCCTGTCAAAAAGTCCTATAGCGAATTACCTTTAAAATGTTATTTGACTTGTTCATTGTTGTGGTTAGTCAATTATTAGTTTTACTTTTTATTCATTTCTTCCGGATATTTACTAATTTTGTTTGTCAGTTTGTTTGTTTAAATCGATAATTATGGTAACATTATTTGTTAGTTTTACCTTCCCCTCTTCAAAACAGTTGTTTTCTGGATCATCTTTTCTCAAAATCAAAATTGACAATTTTCAAATATCTTCTTCACTCCTCCTCTATCACTCCCCCCCCCTTTTTTTTTTGTTTGTTTTTTTTTTTGTTTTTGTTTTTTTTTTGTTTTTTGTTTTTTGTCTAAAATCACTTTAGTGAATAGACATTAAATCAAAGACCACCACCACACACACACACACACACACACACACACACACACACACACACACACACACACACACACACACACACACACACACACACACACACACACACACACACACAGCAGTACTTAAAAGTCAAACGCTACAACATTTCCTGTTCTTTCTGTTCACCTCAGCAGAGACACTGTGCAAATCCAGGTACTGACATGAATTCATAACTATCTCAAATCCCAAAATTTAACAGTGATGACCCATTGGTGTATGCATGTATTTGTTCAGAAGGAATTCATCACACTTAGACAATTCCATATGCGGCACATTCAAATCTGCTAGCAGTTGTCTGCAGACTCCCTGGGCCTTTGCAAAACCCTATGAGCTGTCAGTGTCTTGAGCTATTGGTATCACCACCAAAATGATGGAAACGTTAAGATGGGCTGGAAACACACCATTTTTGTTTTGTTTTGTTTTAATGTGATTGAATTTAAGATATCAGATCTTGAGTTCATGGCTTCATCAAAAGAACCAACCACCCCGTGTAAATTAGGAGAAGAGAGAGAGAGGGGGATTGCTGTGATAAACACAAGAGAATTTAACCCTTTGACTCCAGCACCCTGTCCATCAGCATCCTGCATTGTCAACCATGCTAGTGAAGCAAAAACTTAACCCTTTGACTCCCTCACTCTGTCTGCCAGCTTCCTGCAGAAAGCTGGTGGATAGGGTGAGGGAGTCAAAAGGTTAAATTTTTGAAGTTGGTGGATAGGGTATGGGAGTCAAGGAGGTAAGATGGCGGCAGTGTAGTGTAGGGTATTGTATGTTAATCACAGACCACATAAAGCTTGCACCATGGCAAAATCCACTTGCAAGAATAAATCTCCAGCTCCTTCTGCCTACTTGTTACCTGCATGAAATTAGAGTGAATCCAACAGTATCACTGCAATCTGCACTCCCCCTTCAACAAGTCACGCCCATCAGTCACTATAGAGCAGTACCCTACCATTATTGAACTGCACTGCCACCATCTTTAACTTCTGTTGTGTTCATCACAGCAATCCCCCTCTTCTTCTCTTCTGTCTGTCCACTAGCCCTTTCTGCATTTCTATTGTGATACACATATTGTCTTCATGGTCACTTCCCAGTGATTGGAAAAGATCCTGTAACATTTATATGACAGAGTACAGCACTTAGTTTGATTTAACCCTTTGACTCCCACACCCTGTCCACCAGCATTCTGCATTGTTAACCATGCTAATAAAGCAAAAACTTAACCCTTTGACCCCGCAGGAAGCCGGTAGATAGGGTGAATGAGTCAAAAGGTTAAGTTTTTGCAGTTGGTGGAAAGGGGTGAGAGTCAAAGGGTTAACACATTTGCAAATTTCAAAATATTACACTTATTTGATTTGATCTAATGAATCTACAAATTTCAAAGTATTATCATTAAATGGATCTAACTTGCTCAAGATGTTACTCTTTATTTCATATGTTTTACTATATAACAAATTATGAAGTATCAAAACCACAATTTATACAATAAATCAAACTTGTTCAGTATGTCACATTCATTTTGCTCAACGTGTCATTCTTTTGTAGTTTGTTTATTAGATATGCTAATGTTAAAGTATGAAACAACAATTTACAAAATGTATTTAACTTGTTCAAGATGTCACAGGTTATAATCAATGATAGGATTGTGACACAGATTTAAATAATTAGGATATTCATATGTTAGAACAGTGACTGGCAGATTAATGTTTATATTTATATTTGTATCTGTATCAGTATATCTGTATATATCTATATCTGTACCTATAACTCTATATCTATACCTATTTCTGTATATGTGCTTTGTGACAAATATTGGATAACAAATTTAATAGTTTTTATTTTACACATAAAACGTATGAACATTGATGTGTTTGCTTTGTGACAGATTTTGGATAAGTAATGAAATTTGTAGTTTGCTTTACATGTATAGTATTTTGGAATCGTGGATAAAAAGTCAAGAAATAGGTTTACTGTCGTTCTCTCAATTTTTAAAAAGATGTGGACTAGAGCATCAAATAAAGAGGTATAAAGTGTATAATTGTGTGTGCCTTTGATATATTGAAATGTGTAATGCTTTGTTTAAGATGTTTCAGAATATGAGTGTCAATAGCAATGTATGGACTGGGTCTTGTTTGCTTTAGATATCATTTTCAGAGAATGTGGAATTTCAGTGTGGCACAGTTCTCCGCTGTGGTTGATGTTAACATGTAAAAGCGACAAAAAGTATACAATGAATTGAGAAAACCAAATTAGAGAAACTGCAGTAAATATTGCTTCACTACTTAGTACTAAAGGATTAATTGATTAGTTGCTTAAGGATTTTTGTAAGCTCAGTTGAGAAGCTTCAGTGAGAGAAAGTATATTAAGTATTGTTTTAAGTACATGCTAAATGTTGTTTCATGTAATACTCTGATGAGAGACTGCGGTAAATATTGCTTCACTATCAAATACTAAAGCATTCATTAATGGCGTACTGATTTGTGTAAATTCAGTTGAGAAACTTTGGTTAGAGAAAGTATATTAAATATTGTTTTGAAGTACACGGTAAGTTTTGTTTCATGTAATAATCTGATGAGGGATTGCAGTAAATATTGCTTCAATAGCTAATACTTAAGGCATTAATTAGTGGCCTATTGATTTGTGTAAACTCAGCTCAGACGTTTCAGCTAGAGAAAGCATATTAAATATTCTTTAAAATACATGCTAAGTGTTGTTTTATGTAATCTGATGTCAAGTTTGAAATATGCTTATTCTTAAAGCAATCTTTGTATTGGAGGTAAGCAAATTTTCGATTTGAAACCTGAGACCATCCTCTGTAACTGTATTAACTTAAGTACGGTATATTTGATTGAGTCAGTGATTGCAAATTGATACAGTCGTAAGTAATTTGTTTGTTGTAAATTCTAAACTTTTTTGCATGATTGTCTGCTTAATTTTTGCATTGTGCATTTTTCTGCTGCTTGTGTGTGTGTGTGTGTGTGTGTGTGTGGTGTGTGTGTGTGTGTTGTGTGTGTGTGTGTGTGTGTGTGTGTGTGTGTGTGTGTGTGTGTGTGTGTGTGTGTGTGAGAGAGAGAGTGTGTGTGTGAGAGAGAGAGAGAGAGGGAAAGTTTGGTTGCATGTATATGTATGTGTATGTGTTTGGGGATTATAGGGAAATTGTGTGTTTGCCTGTA
Organism: Monoplex corrugatus; assembly: GCA_030674185.1. Classification (NCBI taxonomy): domain Eukaryota; kingdom Metazoa; phylum Mollusca; class Gastropoda; order Littorinimorpha; family Ranellidae; genus Monoplex; species Monoplex corrugatus. Next base: position 781 of record JAPXFY010003743.1, on the reverse strand, counting down.
TGTGTGGTTGCATGTGTGTGAGTGTGTGTGTGCGTACATGTGTGTGTGTGTGTGCATGTGTGTGTGTGTGTGTGTATGTTTGTGTGTGCGTGTATGTGTGTGTGTGTGTGTGTTGTTGTTGTTGTTGTTGTTTACAGAGAGCAAAAGCTGAACATTTGACAAATAGGCAGTTAATAAATAACAAACAAGTAGGTAGTTAATAAATAACAAACAAGTAGGTAGTTAATAAATAACAAACAAATACGCAGTTAAGAAATAACACAAGAAATACAAATGAATTAATTCATATTGATTAGGTACATAACTTGTTCATACACACATGTATGAAAGAACATGTATTTATGAATGCGCACGCACAGATGTGTGCCTGCACATAAGGAATTAAGAGTTGACAATTGAATAAAGTCACAAAGTCAAGATGATACAGAATGTAGGGGTTTTTTTATTTGTTGATTAAACAACAGACAAATAACAGGAACAAAGCAACAAAAGAAAACAACATATTAACTAGTTTAACAACGAACACTTATAGATTTTCTGATTATCTGTTATAATTCAGTCTGTCACTGATTGCGTATGATGTTCAAAGTACAGATGTCTCATAGAATTTGATGTCTATTCAAGTGCATACGATGTTCACAGTAGAGAGATGTCTCATAGAGTTTGAAGTCTATTCAAGTTCTGCAATGTTCAAAATAGAGAGATGTCTCATGGAGTTTGAAGTCTAAGGGGATTCATTACAATGAGGCATTTCCATATGCACTTCGACCAATATCAATTC
>JAPXFY010003742.1:17500-20451 GCA_030674185.1 Monoplex corrugatus | reverse complement strand
TGCTGATTGTCCACGCCTCACAACCGTATAACAGAATCGGTTCTACATAACATTCAAGGACTCTCTTTCTGATGTTAATTGAAGGCATTTGTTGGTAAGAATGCTTGTCATGTTCTTGAATGCTGTTTTGGCTTGGCCGATTCTGCCGGCTATTTCTGATGCGCATCTGCCGTCTGATGAAATGATCGTTCCCAGGTATTTGATTTTATCAACCTGTGTCAAGGTTGTGCCATTTGCTGTTATTTTGCATGAGGGGATTTCATGTTTTTTACTGATCACCATGACTTCAGTCTTCCTACTGTTTAGTTCCATATCAGGGCTAAACTGTTTCAAAACGAAGATAACATCTGGTTGGGAAAAGAAAAAGATTGGACAAGAAATTAGGAACACATAATAATGCACGCGTGCACATAATCTTAGCATATGACTCTGGCGTTGACTACTCCGTTCAATGTACCACACAGGGGATTGAAAGAAAGCAAACCTGAATACAAATATGAATATAACTCATCATCATCATCAGGTGCTCTGGCGCATGGCGTTGGCGACTATGGACTTCCAACCATTTCTATCTCTCGTTGCCCCTAGCATCTCCCCCACCCTCCTCATCCCCAGCCAGTCTGCAAGTCCGTCCAGCATTCTCTCCCCGGGTCTACCTGGTGCTCTCTTTCCCTCCAGCTTTCCCGTTGTGACCAGGTGCTCCAAATCCCCCTTCCTCATAAAATGGCCTATAAATGTTGCCTGTCTTTTCCTAATCTTCCTTATGAATGATCTACTTGTGTCTGCCTCCATCAAGACTGTCTCGTTTGTTTTCTTTGCTGTCCATGGAACTCTGAACATTCTTCTTAGAAACCACATCTCGGCTGCCTCAATCTTGCTCTGGCTTTGCTTGCTGACTGTCCACGCCTCACATCCGTACAACAGTTTTGGTTCTATATAACATTCAAGAAGTCTCTTCCTGATGTTAATTGACAGGCATTTGTTGGTAAGAATGCTTGTCATCTTCTTGAATGCTGTTTTGGCTTGGCTGATTCTGCCGGCTATTTCTGATGTGCATCTGCCGTCTGATGAAATGATCGTTCCCAGGTATTTGATTTTATCACCTGTGTCAAGGTTATGCCATTTCCTGTTATTTTGCATGAGGGGATTTCATGTTTTTTACTGATCACCATGACTTCAGTCTTCCTACTGTTTAGTTCCATATCAGGGCTAAACTGTTTCAAAACGAAGATAACATCTGGTTGGGAAAAGAAAAAGATTGGACAAGAAAATTAGGAACACATAATAATGCACGCGTGCACATAATGTTAGCATATGACCCTGGCGTTGACTACTCCGTTCAATGTACCACACAGGGGATTGAAAGAAAGCAAACCTGAATACAAATATGTATTTAACGTTCAGCAAATTAAAACGAAACAATCAACTGTGAAAATTGGATGCTATCCATGTTCATGACAATTGCTGGGGAAACGCCGAGGTGGTCAAGATCATTTGTAACATCAGCTTTCTGAGTCAGGGTTCTGCCTTATCCACGTGGAAGGTTGACACGGTCGCTGAGGTTGGCAGACAATATGTCACCCAGTCGTTAATTTCGATTGATGGTCGACGATGCTCCTGTACGGTTAAAATATCGACTGCGAGCTTCGAGGAGAGTTACAGCATTTCATGGACACGGTGGTTGGAATTCAGAGTAAAGTGCGTTGAACGATCCAACTTTCACATTAGATTGTTGAGTGCGGGGGTTTAGACAAACTTTGGTTGGCAGCCAGCAGTCCAGTTTTTTCAGTTGATTTTCAAGTGCTTTGGCGATTCGATGTTTACGACGAATACAAATATGAATATAACTAAGAACACTAAAACATGAATAAAAATGACCTAAACTACCTAAACTTTCTCCTCCACTGCGCATTTCCTCAGAGCCAGATATGCAGTCAATACACGTTCCCAATTATCAACCCTAAGAAAAAAATGTAAAGCTTTACAGAACGTATACAGGTGAATGGACCAGCAAGGCAGAAAATGATATGAAGACATGACAGAAAGCAAAGGAGGAAGAAACATAGAGAGTGACAGAAAAGAGGAAATATCTAGCACAGGATTTCCAGAAGGTGCCGGTACTATTTATACTGAAAAAGCCCCTGGCATCCCCACGGGGGAGGGGTGTGTGTGTTAGTATCTCATTTCCACATCAATCAAACTCACTGACCCCAAAAGGAAACAAAGATGGCGTAGAAGACAGTGCCCGGATGATCAAAGAGGTAGGCAATTCTTGTGAAGAAGCAGACGTCAGAAAGATGCCAGTACTCTCCCTCATCACTCAACGGACACATCAGGTACTCGTCCCCACTGGCACAGATGTCGTTGCTGCCAAACAGAATTATTATTATTATTATTATTATCATTATTATTATTATTATTACTATATCATTATTACTGTTATTTTATTGTTGTTGTTGCTGTATCATCATCATCATCATCATCATCATTATTATTATTATTATTATCATCATCATCATCATTATTATTATTGTTGTTGTTGTCGTTGTTGTCGTTCTTCTTCTTCTTCTTGTCTTTATTACTGTCATCATTAGTGTTGTTATTATTATCATTATTAGCATCACCATTGTTATTATTATTATTGTTATAATTATTATCATCGTTGTTGTTGTTATTGTTAGTAGTAGTGGTAGTAGTAGTAGTAGTAATAGTAGTAGTAGTAATAGTAGTAGTAGTAATAGTAGTAGTAATAGTATTGTTGTTCTTACTATTATTATTAGTAGTAGTAGCACTGTTGTTCTTCTTCTTCTTATTGTTATTATTATTGTTGTTGTTGTTATTATTATTATTAATATTATTATTATTATTATTATTACTAGTAGTGTATTATTATTATTATTATTATTACTAGTAGTGGTAGTAGTGGTGGTGGTGTAGTAGTAGTAGCAGCA
>JAPXFY010003742.1:7500-12500 GCA_030674185.1 Monoplex corrugatus | reverse complement strand
ATATGTGACCTCCCACCACGAAATCAGTCTTTCTGTCGGTCGATCTGCAGGTCTGTCTGTCAGTCAGTCAGTCGGCTAGTCGGTCGGCCGGCCTATTGATCTGTCTGTCGGTTGTCTGTCAGTCAGTTTGTCTATATGTGACCTCCCACCACGAAATCAGTCTTAACTAGCATTTTGGGCATTTTGAGATATATATATACATATCACTGGAAAGTGTACATTCTGCTGATTATTTTGGTACTTGAATACAGCTTGTACTTAAAAAATGTAGAAGTTATGTATGTTTAAAGTCATTAAGTTGTACGACGGCCATTTTGAGAAAACGGCCTCTAAAGTTTTTGTGTGCTCTCCTACACATTTTCCTTAAATTTCTTTATTTAGTGGCTTTGACCCAGTTTATTTATAATTTTCGCTGTCATTTTCTGAAAGGTGCACCAAAGAGCTTTCTATCAGTATATTACATGGGGGGGTACTGTACAAGTTACGGTTCATAATAAGAGACAAAAATGGGTACTTTTGGTAGGAAATTAAGTTCTTTCTGTTGCGATCAGTGCATTAAAATACCGATTTAAATTGATTAGTAGTATTTTTTCAAGAAAAAAAATTCTGTGGTGGATAGATTATAGTCTACAGAAATCAATTTTGAGAAAAAGTCCAGATAGACCCTCAGTCACCTTTTCAGCTCCTAGTGCTGTTCGACTGACTGCGAGTTAAGAATGATTTCGTGGTGGGAGGTCACATATGTCTGTCTGCCTGCCTGCCTGCTCCTCTCTCTCTATATATCTGTCTATCTGCCTGCCTGTCTGTCTGTTTGTGTGCTTCTATGTGTGCCTGTCTGTCCAGCTGGCTGCCTGCCTGTCTGTGTGCATGTCCACCTCTCTGTTTTGCCTGTGTGCCTCAATCTGTCTATGTCTATCTGTCTGTGTGTCTTTCAGCCTCTCTGTCTGTCTGTGTGTGTTTGTCTGTCAGTTGGTCTGTCTGTGTTCGTTCGTTGCTTGATTTAACGTCTTTTCACTATAAGTGATATTAGACGGGGAAAAATGGCATGGAGGATGAAATAAGGGGGGGGGGGGTGTGGAGGAGAGAGGGGAACAGAGTAAGGGACGTAAAAAAAATTAAAAGGAAGCGGCAAGGTCTTAAGAAAAAGGATATGGATGAACAGAGAAATGAAACTAGAACAACGCTAACATCAATAATGTAAAAGAAAAATCGTCATAAAAACAAAACAAAACAAAAATAATCATAATTATAATAATAATCTTAAAGTAACGCATTAACAGGACTGTGAACCAATGATTCTGAAATTTTAACTAACAAAACTTGATCCGATACTACTTCTTTAAAATGCGTTTCAAGATAGTTTCCTTGTGTAAACGTCTTTGGTAAAAAGGAACGAAGCTTTCTGCAGTAAAACAAACAGTGATACAATGTGAATTGTTCGCCACAAATACATAAAACGTTGTTACAATATTTTGTTTTCAAAGCGTTCAGTTGAATGCGAAAATATGTCATAACAATTAATCTCAAATGATATAACGAGGAATACTGCAAATTTTTACAGATATTTTGAACTGAAAGTTTGATTCTTTTTTGAGACACAAATTTTTCATTTAAATGTTCATGAAATCGAATCCATGATGCTAATTCTAGCGAGTTGTAAGCTTCTTTTACCGAGGTGTTAACATGTAATTCTATGGAATTTTCAGAATGGAGGGCACCGGATTTAGCTGCTCTGTCAACTACGTTGTTGCCATGAAGACCAACATGAGAAGGCACCCAGCATAAATTGATTTCCGAACCATTTATCTTTAAACAATGTATTAGATGATTTGCCTCAATAATTAAGTCAGGTCTTGTGTCTGTATCAAAAGACTGTAAGGCATATAATACAGATTTTGAATCAACAAAGAGAACTACTTTGAATGACACAGGCCGAAGGCTTATTAAATAATGCAACGCTTGAACAACAGCGACCAATTCTGCTGTATATATAGATACATTTGCCCCAATGAAAAAAGACTTTTTAATGTTAAATTTTGGAACATAAAAGGCTGCTCCAGCGCTCTGGTTTGCTAAGACTGACCCATCGGTAAAAATGTGGAGGTGGGTACTGTACTTTTCATCGATGTGTTCACAAGCTGTGGATAGCGTAATGTTGACATTATCATCTTTTTTAACTTTTGCATAATCGAGATCAAATGTGGCATTTAGCATTTCCCATGTAGGGATAGGCGTTATCGTTGGTTTCTCAGCAATTTCATCCATTGTTATGTTGGACTGTTTGATCAGGCCAGATATGTAAGTTGCGGCTGTCATTTGTGATGAAATGTTTTTTGCTCGTTTTGGAAAGTCAGTATCAGACCTGATCTTAATTTCTTTGCTCACAAAATTATCCACTTGTGAAGTAGTTCTAATTGCAAACTTTGCTGTAGCTAACTCACGATGGTTGTTTAAAGGTAGAATTCCAGCAACTTTGTACGTTTCCAGAGTAGAAGCATGAGTTGGTACACCTAGTGCAATTTTAAGACTTTTGCAGTCCAAGCTCTGAATCTTTTTTAGTAAATATTTGGGTGCATTGAAGAAAACTTCTTGCGCGTAGGATAATTTAGACCTGACCAGCGCTGTTGACAGATGAATCAGTACATTTGTATCCATTCCCCAGGGTAATTTGCTTATTATCTTTAGAAAATTTAAGGTTTTTCGCGCTTTTGTTAAAATATAATCAAAATGGACATTCCAGCTTAATTTGGACGTGATGTAAACTCCCAGGAATTTTACGACCTGTTTGTAATTTAACACTTCACCAAGCAATTTGAAAATAGGCAAGTTATTTGAGTTACCACCAGGATCAAACAGCATCATGTTAGTTTTTTCTGCTGACAACGACAGCCCATTTTCTAACATATAGTTTCCAAGATTATCAAGATCAATTTGATACAACTTCCTGATGTAATTTCGCGTTCTCTGTGGAGTTGTCTTTTTTAAAGTGATATTCATCCAAGTGCATATATCATCAGCGTACTGTACTAAAACAACACGATTTGAAAGAGCTTTAGGAAGATCCTGTATAAGGATATTAAATAAAATAGGTGCTATCACTGAACCTTGTGGAATCCCCATGTCGAGGCATCGTGAAGAAGAATAACTAGCTCCCACTCTTGCCTGAATTGTTCTATTAGCTAAAAAAGATTTAATGTAATTGAACATATTGCCCGATAAACCAACAGATTTTAGCTTGAACAATAAACGTTTATGCCAAACTTGATCGTAAGCTTTTTTCACATCAAAGAAAGTAGCTAAAACACTTTTTCTGCGGGCAAACTGTTGTTTGATCTGAGTTGCAAGTTTAACTAGGTGCTCAACTGCGGATCTTCCTTTTCTAAAACCTGCCTGGTTTACCGGAATAACGTTATTTTTATCACAGTAGTGTAAAAGTCTGTTTAAGACCAATCTTTCCATTAGTTTGCTTGTGTGGGACGTTAAAGCAATAGGTCTGTAACTGTTTTTATCGGTTTTCGATTTTCCTGTTTTTAAGATTGGTATAACTATAGACTTTTGCCAGATTTGTGGCACAGTTCCAGTAACCCAGCATTTCTGCAAAATTTTGTGTAGGAAAATAAGGTAGTTTTCAGGGAGATGTTTAATCATTTCAGTCGAAACTGCATCAACACCTACCGAACTCTTTTTGTTATGTAGAGACAGTACTGTGTTTTTTAGCTCTTCTAAGGTGATTGGAGAATTAAACCAGAGATCATTCTGTGGTACTGGATCAGTGTAGATTGGGTTGTAATCTTCCATTTCTCTGTGATGTTTGCAGTCAGGAGATAAACCTTCAACTTTACTGTTTTTGGCGAACAGATCCACAAAAGTTTCTGCTTTGTCCATGTCTGAAGGAAATGTGTTACATGTTTCAATCATTATCGGACACCTAGGTAAGTTGGTTCCATCCTTCATTTGTTTCATTTTCGTCCAGGTCTGTCTGTCTGTGTCTGTGCGCCTGTGTGCCTCTGTCTATGTCTGCTTCTGTTGGTCTTTGTGTGTGTCTGTGTGTCTCTCTGTCTGTCTCGGCTGTGTGTGTCTCTCTGTCTGTGTTTGTCCATCTGTCTGCATATCCGTCTGTCTACTTGTCTGTCTGTGTGCCTGCCTTTGTGTCTGTCTGTGTGTGTGTGTTTGTCTATCTGTCTGATGTCTGTCTGTTTACATGTCCGTGTGTCTGTCTGTCTTTATGTCTGTCTCTGTGTGTTGGTCTATCTGTCTGATGTCTGTCTACATGTCCGTGTGTCTGTCTGTCTTTATGTCTGTCTGTGTGTGTTTGTCTATCTGTCTGATGTCTGTCTACATGTCCGTGTGTCTGTCTGTGTGTGTTTGTCTATCTATCTGATGTCTGTCTGTGTGTTTGTCTATCTGTCTGATGTCTGTCTGTCTACATGTCCGTGTGTCTGTCTGTGTGTGTTTGTCTATCTGATGTCTGTCTGTGTGTTTGTCTATCTGATGTCTGTCTGTCTATATGTCCGTGTGTCTGTCTGTGTGTGTTTGTCTGTCTGTCTGATGTCTGTCTACATGTCCGCGTGTCTGTCTGTGTGTGTGTGTGTGTTTTGTCTGTGTGTGTGTGTGTTTGTCTGTGTGTCTGTGTGTGTCTGTCTGTCTGTGTGTGTGTGTGTTTGTCTGTGTGTGTCTGTGTGTGTCTGTCTGTCTGTGTGTGTGTGTGTTTGTCTGTGTGTGTTTGTCTGTGTGTGTCTGTGTGTTGTGTGTGTGTTTGTCTGTGTGTGTTTGTCTGTCTGATGTCTGTCTGTCTATATGTCCGTGTGTCTGTCTGTGTGTGTGTGTGTTTGTCTGTGTGTGTTTGTCTGTGTGTGTCTGTGTGTGTGTGTTTGTCTGTGTGTGTTTGTCTGTCTGATGTCTGTCTGTCTATATGTCCGTGTGTCTGTCTGTGTGTGTTTGTCTGTCTGATGTCTGTCTGTCTATATGTCCGTGTGTCTGTCTGCATTTGTGTCTGTCTG
>JAPXFY010003742.1:0-2500 GCA_030674185.1 Monoplex corrugatus | reverse complement strand
TGAAGCGTTTTGCAGCACTTTCCCCGTGAAGTTGCTGCTGGGATTCTGGTGGGCCTGTGTTCGTGGACAGTTTGTATGTCTCAATATCGGAACACATCAATTTCAGCCTGTTGGTTCGCTTACATAATACAGCAGTGAAGAAAAAAGTAATAGTAAAAGTCCAAACCTAAACAATAACAATCACAAAAACAACAACTGAAACACAACCAGAGCTGAAGGATGAAAACTGATTACCAAAGACTGCACCAATAACGAGAAAAAAGAGACAGGCAGAGAGAGAGAGAGAGAGAGAGAGACAGAGAGACAGACAGACAGACAGAGACAGAAACAGAGAGACAGAGACACACAGAGAGAGACAGACAGACACAGAGAGACAGACAGGCAGAGACAGAGACACAGAGAGAGACAGACAGAGACAGACTGAGACACAGACATAAAGAAAGAAAGAGAGAGAGAAAGAGAAACAGACAGACAGAGGGGCAGAAAAAAGAATAGCAGAAAAACAAAAATGAGAAAGAAAGAGACAGAGAGAGAATGAGAGACAAAGGCAGAAGAGAATACACTCACATCCACCCACATTTAATCAACATTAGCTTAGAATCAAAAAGAATATGGACTGACCTTCCATTGTGAAGGAAAAAACAAATGCAAAATTTCATTAACTGCAAGATCTCAGAACAACACGAACAGAAAGCTAGTCTCAAAACAAAGAAGACAAAAGAAGCCAACCAACCAACCACCTAACAAAAACAAAAAACAAAACAAAAAACAGACAGAAATAATAATGATCATAAAATAATGATAATAATAAACAAAGTGAACAAGTTATATTGACTTCCACATAAACAAATCCACCAAAAGCATCGCACCACAGAAATTCGTACAACAGAAACTCGTAGAAAAAAAAAAAATCATTTTATGACCATTGTTTTTGAGAAATTATAATAAGCAGAATCTTATTATAATTTACACATATCACGCCCTAAACGAATATTATCCATCAAGGAATTTCACTTACAAGAAAATTCTCAGCATGGAAAAAATATTTATTCGCACCAAAACATTCGCTGCAAAGAAATTTAGCGTGAGTGTGAAGAAAGTTCTGCAGCTTAATGTACCCACTGAGTGAAAAACACTTATCACCACCAACAACAACAACAACAACAACTCCACTTCTATTATCCACACCAACCGTATATCACCTTTACAATACCTGGAACTAAGAAACCTAAGAAGACCTTCAGATGGTTCGACAAAACAAGGTTATTTTGCTGTGTAAGTTAGATAAAATCGTTATCATCAGCAGCAGCAGCAGCAACAGAAGAGAAAGCAGCACTATCATCATCATCATCACCATCATCATCACTCTCACCATTATCGTCGTCGTCGTCATGATCATCGTCGTCGTCGTCATCATCATTACCATCATCGTCGCCTTCTTCATCACCTTAATAATCATAATCATCATCATCAGCAGCAGCAGCATCGCCTTCATCATCATCATCATCATCATCGGCGTCGTTTTCATCATCATCATCATCATAATCGTCTTCATCGTCATCGTCTTTATCATCATCATCATCATCATCAACAGCAACATCACTGTCATCATCATCATCACACAACAACATCACCGTCATCATCACCACCACCACCATCATCATCATCATCAACAACAACATCACTGCCATCATCACCATCATCATCATCATCATCAACAACAACATCACCGCCATCATCACCATCATCATCATCACCATCAACACAACCAATAACAATATCAAGAAAACAGAACAAAACATCAATATTTACAAAACTGTGCAAGTTCCTTCAAGCAAAACTGCAAAACATTACAATCAGGAAGGCAAAGGTTTTTATGAAAACAATGTTTCAGACTGAGACAAAAGAAACAGAAAGAAAAAGAAAATGCACATTAACACACACACACACACACACACATTCACACACACACACACATACAACACATTCTCTCTCTTTCTCTCTCTCTTTCTTTCTCTCTCTCTCTCTCACTTTCTTTCTCTCTCCCTCTTTCTTTCTCTCTCTTCTCTCTCTCTTTCTTTCTCTCTCTTTTTTTCTCTCTCTCTCTTTCTTCTCTCTCTCTCCCTCTCTCTCTTCTTCCCTCTCTTCCCTCTTCCCTCTCTTTCTCTCTCTCCCTCTCTCTCTCTCTTCTCTTTCTCTTTCTTCTCTCTTTCTCTTTTCTCCCTCTTTCTTTCTCTCTCTCTTTCTCATCTCTCTTTCTTTCTCTCTCTCTCTTCTCTCTCTCTCTTTCTTTCTTTCTCTCTCTCCCATAAACTTCATTTGTCTGATGGACTATTAAAGCAAAAACCACGACATTAAAAAACGTTGCACTTGCTATCTTTAATGTTCAAGATTAATCCAAAGAAAAATACTTTCATTCTCTCTCTCTCTCTCTCCTCCGTCTCTCTCTCTCTCTCCCTCTCTCTCTCTTTTCTCTCCCTCCCCCTCTCTTTGTCTCGTT
>JAPXFY010003741.1:7500-20456 GCA_030674185.1 Monoplex corrugatus | reverse complement strand
GTAATATGGGAAATAAATTCTCCTCTATCTAACTATCAACACTACTTCTAAAGTATTGACATGTTCCCACTTTACCCAAGCCAACGTGGTCATACGCTTTTCAGTTACAATGACATGTACTATGTCTGGTTCAGTCGTGCCGCTTATAATGGAGAAATAGATGGTATACATTTTTTCTCGATTACATTAACAGTACATTTTGTATTTAGAGAGTTACTGAATGCTGCAGAACAAGTCATCAAACGTTTCATATCAGGATAAATGAGATACATATATATAAATTCAGCCGTGTGGTTTGTCTGTTATCTGTCTGTTCTTTCTTCTCTTTAACTCTGTTGTTTGTGTTTCTTATCAATAGGGTTCTTTGATCATAGAGAGTAATTGGCAATTCGACATGTTCATAGTTTCACATTTGGAGTGGTTGCCCATGACATCCACATCTGGGTACATAAAAGCAGATGTTTATAATAGCTTCAGACGTGGGTTTAACAAGACTACATCTGTATCTGCCCCTTCTCAGACTACCGTTATGTTTAGTATTAAGAGGTTTTATGCATCATACAACAGTCTACAATATAATTCGTGCAGCTGTTTCACGATGCATGTACATGACACCACTGGATCAAGAATTCACTTGTGGTATGATTGTAATGATTGTTTTGACACCGTGTATATTTACAAGACTGAATGTCTCAGTATAACACTCACTGACCATGACACTGGTAACTGTCGACACAGTATATCTAGTACAGCAGATGACTATGATTCTTGTTTGGAACTCTTGTATTCTTTCCACTCTGAAAGTGAAAGACCTCAGAAGCTACCCAGTGGGTTTTTCAATTGTTCTGTTGATAATTATTACGATTTTGTTAATCACCTACACTGTAACTTGAGGACAGAGTGTGAAGATGGACACGATGAAACAAGTTATTGTCCCTTCAGCAGTCCTGAATGTGATGGTCTGGTAGCGTTATGTCAGAAGTGCTATCAATATGTTAGCATACCCACACTGCGTATGTTTCAGTACGAGGCAACTGAACATTACTACAGAGCCAGGGCTTACTGTCATTTATCAGGAGGTAAACTTGGGTTGCCTCTGTGTAAGAATGATTGGTATGCTTCACTAGAAAACTTCATCAGGCCTTACATGCATATTCTCAGTGATCTTGCAGTCGGTCTGTACACTGGAAACATGGCTTTACCTAATATGTACAGAAAGGCCATCACTAACGATGATTCCAGTGTCCTCCATCACTCTGTTATGAACAACAATTACAGGTCAAAGATTACAGGAAGAAAATCCTGTTTTACTAACGTTCAAGGTGGTTTTGTCGTTCGCAGATGTGAGGACAACAGCCATCATTATAGTGCAATGTGTGAATTTAAAGAACTTACGTATGGAACTGTACACGAAGAGCCTATTTATTCACAGGCAATAGCACTGGCCAGACCACAATCTGCGATGCACATCAAACAGGAATCTTTGACAACGTGTTCGGATGGTCGCGTGACTCATACATTTCTCTTGTGTGGCTCATATCAGTATGATGTGTGTCGTCAGGGGCACACGTCTCCATGTACATTTCCTGGAAACTCGTCATACATGCATAGCAGATTTGAACCAACAGACCAGCAGGCCATTTCACCCCCACTGTTTACTTGTACTGATGACCTCATCAAACTGCCATACACTCTGGTATGTGACTTCATGTCTGACTGTCAGGATAAGAGTGATGAGTCTTTCTGTAAGCATCCTCCTTGTGTCCACAGGTTTAAATGTGCTAACGGTAACTGCGTGTCTTTTGATAATGTGTGTGACCTATTGGACCAATGTCTGGACGAATCAGACGAAGAAAACTGTGATGAATACAAAGGAAGATATACGAAATGGTCTGCACGTATTCCATCTCCTGTTCTCATTAATTTTGATGGAAGTGGTCAGTTCGTATCAACCCCAATGAAATCCAATGAGTCCTGTCCTGACTCCCACTTTCGTTGTCCTGGTGAATTTAATGACTGCCTACCTATCTACACACGATGCAATGGAATATACGACTGTGTGGATTACGAGGATGAACGTGGATGTTTTAATGTGATGTGTTCAGGACTTTTTCAGTGCAGAACTTCAAGGATATGTGTACATGGTGACCACCTATGTGATGGCTGGCCTCACTGCCCACTACATGACGATGAATTACTGTGTGACAGGACCTGTCCTGCCGAATGTTTGTGCCAAGGTCATGCCTTCTTATGCTTCCAACCTTTCTCTGCTTCATCGTTTCCAAAGCTCCGATACCTAGATGCTGCAGAATCAGGATCGACTTTATCTGATATAAATAGCAATACGTACCTCGTTTATCTAAATCTTGCCTGGTGTTCCTTGGTCCAACTGTCCAACATTATGTTGTTAAATTTACAGGTTCTGGACCTCACTGGAAATAAACTTCAGCATGTCAACATGACTCACTTTGTTCACCTAGAAAATCTACAGACATTGTCACTGTCGAACAATCCTCTGATCTCACTCTACAATGATCCTTCATCTCCTCTCCATCAAACGGCACTCAGATCGATAGATCTGTCAAACACTACACTGACAGTGTTGGACACACGTGTCCTGTCCAAGTTTTGGAGCTTGCAGAAACTAAATTTAACTTTTACGACTGTTCATACGATCAGCTCTGATGGATTTCGGTTTGTGCCACAGTTATCTGAGCTGTACATGGATGGCAGTCCAGTGAAAGCGTTTCCATCAGATATTTTCAAAGATCTTACCCAGCTTCGTGTTATCGTTGTGCAAAATTATAAACTTTGTTGCAAAGAAATACTTCCTGATTCATTTGATGTAAGGTTTTGCTATGCTCCCGAAGACGAAATTTCATCGTGTAAGGATTTACTGCAATCAAGATTGTACCGAGTGTTTCTCTGGCTGATCAGCTGTCTCTCAGTGTCTGGTAACGTCTTCTGTTTTACTGTACGTTTGTGTGCATGGAAAGTGACCTCTGCAAGTGGATTCAAAGTGTTTGTCACCAATCTGACCATAGCTGACTTTCTGATGGGTGTCTACATTGTTATTATTGGAGTGGCAGACGATCTGTTTCGTGGTATTTATCTTCATTATGATGACATATGGAGAAACAGCGTGGCTTGTAAAGTGGCTGGTTTTCTGTCTGTAATGTCCAGTGAAGTATCTGCTCTGATTATCTGGCTTATCACTCTGGACCGTTTCATTGCGCTCAATTTTCCTTTCAGCACTTTACGATTCGAAAGATTGTCAGCATCTGTAGTTTGCCTGCTGATTTGGTTGGTTGGCTGGCTTCTCGCTTTGTTGCCGTTGCTTCCAGTGACAGCACACTGGGAATTTTACAGTCAGACAGGCATCTGTATTCCACTACCAGTGACTAGGCAGCAATTCAAAGGCAGATATTATTCTGTCGGTGTTTTGATTGTTTTCAATTTTATTGTATTCTGTATGGTCTGTGCTGGTCAAGCTTTTATCTATTGGTCAATACAAAAGAATGCCATGACATTCAACACGACCAAAGTATCACATGATGTGACCATAGCCCGGCGCTTGATTACTGTAGCTGTAACAGATTTCATGTGCTGGTTTCCCATTGGACTCTGTGGATTTTTGGCACTGGCTGATATTCCCATCCCTGGAGAGGTGAATGTGGCCTTGGCAGTCTTTGTTCTGCCACTAAACTCGGCTATCAATCCTTTCATATACACTTTTAACACACTGGCTGAAAAACGAAGGAAAGCAAACGAAGATAAATTTCTGAAATGGCTGGAATCCCATGTTGACTTGCCTGGCAATTCATAGTTATGCATGATGTACAGGGTCATACTCAACACGAAGAAAGGAATGTATCAACAATTGGCTGCTTTCGTTTCCGTTTTTTGTTTGTTTTTGTATTTTGTTTGTTTTTGTTTCGTTTTGTCTATTTTCTTTTGTCGGTACATGTTATGTTCTGTTATTATTATTATTATTAAGGGCATTTAGAGCGCCTAATCTTTCTGGAAAGCCCTAAGCGCTTACAAACTGTACAATACACATTACATCGAACATAGAAACATAGGCCTAATATAATTTTCATCATACATGGCGGACCTCTGTCACTCCATCCCACAAGCACATACACACCGTTAATAATATCAAATATTAGTACCTACTCTCTGGCACACACACACATATCCTCCTCCCACCCCGAGACATATCTATAGGCGCACAGCAATAACATACACAGAAGCACGCTAGCGCGCAGACAGCATAGCTCTTTAAGGTTAATAAATTTCAGAGAGGAAAGAGATGCGTTTTCAAGCCAGATTTAAATGACTGAAGACTTGTTTTGTGCCTCAGCGGGTAGGGAAGTGAATTCCATGAGGAAGGGGCTTGAAAAGAAAAGGATCGCTCACCATATGATTTTGTTCGAAAAGTTGGGATTCGAAATAAGCGGGTATCGGCTGAGGTACGAAGATGACGAGATGGAACGTATAGTTGAAGATATTCAGACAGGTAAGAGGGAATAGAATTGTCGAAGTATCTGAAGCACTGAACAGCAATTTTATGTTGGATCCTTTTCAACACAGGTAACCAATGCAAGTCTTGGAGAAGAGGAGAGACATGCTGAAATTTGGAAGACCGAAATACTAGCCGAGCGGCATGGTTCTGTACTTTCTGAAGTTTGTCAAGGAGCTGTTTTGGGGAACCAGACAGAAGGGAATTACAATAGTCAAGACGAGAAAGAACGAAAGCACAAACTAATATTTTAGTAGCTTCGAGAGTAAGGAGATGACGGATGGAACCTATTCTACGAAGTTCAAGGTAACAGACACGACAGATGTTTGAGACATGCTGCTGAAAGTTAAGAGTGTTGTCGATGTTACCAAATGTAATGATGATATAAAATGTGCAAAAGGAAGGGTCGGTTTATCAGTTTCAGTTTCAGTTTCAGTTTCTCAAGATGATGTCTCCTCGCTCGGAACGAATTCCATATGCACTAACGTCACAGGTGCCACGTGTATGGTGACCGTGGCACGAGCATTAATTAAGCCTGCACATAAACCCATGAGCTGGCCAGGTCCTGAGGCTCTACCTAGACTAGTCGGTTTATCAACAAACAGCTAAAGAATCAAACAGAGCAGGATAAGCTGCCAATTCATCAACTTCATCCCCATCATGTCTTGAGAGCAATGGCATGAAACAGATGCTGACTGATGTTACACACAGTAACGTAGATATCGGTCTCTCCTGCGGAAGAAGCCACGCCAATCCAAGAGAGGAGGACGAAAGAGACAATTTGGCGATTCCAATCCTCTCTCCTTCTCCCCTGGTCAACCTGGCGACTTGGGTCCTGTCTCTACCCCCTGTCAACCTAATGGCTCTGGTCCTCTCTCCTTCTCCCCTGGTCAACCTGGCGACTTGGGTCCTGTCTCTACCCCCTGCCAACCTAATGACTCTGGTCCTCTCTCCTTCTCCCCTGGTCAATCTGGCGACTTGGGTCCTGTCTCTACCTCTTGTCAACCTGGTGGCTCTGGTTCTTTCCCTGCCTCCCCTTGTCAATCTGTCGACTTGGGTCCTGTCACTGCCTCCTGTCAACCCAGTGACTCTGGTCTTCTCTCTGCCTCTCCCGGTCAACATGGCGATCTGGGTCTTCAGTCTTCTTCTACTGTTCGTCCTGCTGGTGACTGCATCCCTGCCTTCGTCCCTCCGTCTCCGTTCTTCTACTGTTCGTCCTGCTGGTGACTGCATCCCTGCCTTCGTCCCTCCGTCTCCGTTCCAGCCTTCACCCGTCCGGCCCATCCGGCTTTCTTCTTCGACGGACAGCTGTATTATTGTGAATAAGAAGCCAACGCAAGTGGTGATGGGTGTGCTTAATGCTCGCTCAGTGGTGAACAAAGCGTTGGAAATCTGTGACCTGGTCGTTGAGTGTGATCTGGATGTTCTGTGTGTGTGTGAATCCTGGTTGCGTGAGTGTGGTGATGAAGTTACAATCAGTGAAATGACACCTCCTGAATATGCCTGTGTCCACAGTCCGCGTACGAGTGGCAGAGGTGGTGGTGTAGCCATCCTGTACCGTAAATTACTTAACGATTCGTGAGTGTAAGCGACGTTCTTTTATTACCTTTGATAACATTGAGGTGTGTATTTCGAGGGGGGCAAGAAGTCAGTACGACTTGTTTGTATTTACCGCCCTCCCTCCTCTAGTAAAAATGGCTGTACTGTATCTGACTTTCTCACGGAGTTTGAGACCTTCTTGACTGTTGCTGGTCTACCTGCAGAGAATGTTGTGATTGTCGGTGACTTGAATTTCCATCTAGATAAGCCTGATAACAGTGACACAAAACGTTTTGTGGATTTGTTTACATCTCTTGGGTTCATCCAACTTGTTAATGTACCCACCCATACTAAGAGCCATACCTTGGATGTTGTCATGGTTAGAAATGATAGCTTTGTAACTTCCATTGTTGTCGAAGATGTCCATTTGTCTGATCATTTTCTCCTTAAACTGGAAACAGATTTTTCGAGACCAAGAGTCCCACGCCAAACTATTCACTGTAGAAATGTTAAGGGCATTGATAGAACACTGTTTAGAGATGATTTGTCTCATTCCCTCCTTCTTTCTGACACTCATCATAATGTTGATGAGCTAGTACATAGCTACAGCACAGTTCTGTCTAATCTGTTAGACAAACATGCTCCAGAGAAAGAAAAGACTGTCCCGCATCGTCCCTCATCCCCTTGGTTGAATGATGTGATTCTTTCAGCTAAGCAGGCTAAACATAGGGCTGAACGAAAGATGCGCAAAACAGGACTAGTGATTCATAGAGATATCTATAAACAGACAAGGAATGCGCTTACTCAAGAAATCAAAAACGCTAAAGCAGCTCATTTTCACAACCAGCTCGGTAACGCATCATCTGACCCAAGGAAAATGTTTCAAGTATTAAATTCTGTTTTAAATAATACTGATAAGTCGACCACTTTTCCTGATCTACCTTCTGAAGAAGCTGCAAACGCATTCTCTCAGTTCTTTTTTGACAAGATTCAGAAAATCATGCAGACTTTCCCACAAATTCATCACAATCTAACTGCTGCATCCTCTGCTTGTGGTCCTGATGCAATGTCTGATTTTGAGCCCATCTCACTTGAAACCATCCAGAAACTGTTGTATAAGTCCAAACCAACCACTGCAGCTGTAGATCCAATTCCGACAACACTCCTTCTAGAATTTTCGGACATTCTGCTTCCTGTAATTCAGGAAATCATAAATCTCAGCCTTCAGTCGGGAACCGTACCCAAACCTCTTAAGCAAGCTATTGTCAAACCACTACTCAAAAAGCCTGGTTTAGACCCTGAGATCCTAAATAATTACCGTCCAGTTTCGAACTTGCCATTTCTTTCAAAACTTATAGAGAGAGCCGTTGTGGATCAGTTGACAGCACATCTTGTCTCACACAATCTCGAAGTGAAGTTCCAGTCAGCGTACAAATGTGGACATAGTACTGAAACTGCACTTCTCCGCATATTAAATGACCTCCTTTCTTTTCTTGACCACGGTGACAATGCCATTCTTGTTCTGCTAGACTTGAGCGCTGCTTTTGATACCATGGATCACACCCTTCTCTTGCAGCGTCTTCACACTGAAATCGGCCTGAACAAAACTGTCTTGTTATGGTTCACTTCATATCTTTCTGAGAGATCTCAAAAAGTTCTTGTCCGGTCTTCATATTCGAAAGAAACACCTCTTCTTACAGGCGTTCCGCAAGGATCGGTCCTCGGACCTCTTCTCTTCTCTCTATACACAAGACCCCTGGCTTCTCTGATTGAACAGTTCAATGTTGACTTTCATTTCTTTGCGGATGATTCCCAACTCTATTCCCGCCTTCCCTCCGACAATACTCTCGCTCTTGAATCAAAGAAAAATGTTGAATTGTGCTGTCTGAAAATAAAACATTGGATGTCTGCAAACCGGTTGAAGTTGAATGAAGAGAAAACTGAAGTTCTGCTGGTCGGAACTGCTCCTAAAAGAGAAATTGTCCCTTTTTCTTCACTTTCGGTCTGTAGTGCAGACATCCCTTTCTCGAAGAAAGTAAAAACACTAGGAGTGTTTCTGGATGCTAATCTCTCGATGCGTGATCAGATCAATTCAATCATCAGAACTTGCTACTGCCATATCCGATCTCTTGGTAAAGCCCGCCAGTACTTGACTATTCAAGCTGCTAAGACTGTTGCTGTCACACTAGTACTCTCAAAATTAGACTACTGTAATAGTCTACTTGCTGGTCTCCCTCAGGTGAAAATACAGCGTCTGCAGGCTGTACAAAACGCAGCTGTCAGAGTAATCTCTAGATGCAGGAAGACTGAACACATAACTCCCATCTTACGGAATCTGCACTGGCTCCCAGTTCAACAACGCATCAATCACAAACTACTAACTATCACCTACCGTGCACTCAACTCTAGTAGTCCTTCTTATCTTAAAGATCTTCTTTCTGAATATAAACCTGTTCGCAGTCTGAGATCTGCTTCCAAGTCTCTTCTTCGTGTTCCTGGGACAAGGGATGTTAAAACCAAAAGATATGGTCAGCGAGAATTTAAATACCTTGCCCCTACCAAGTGGAACATGCTTCCCATGAGCATCAGGGAGAAAAAGACTCATTCATCCTTTAAATCTAGTCTCAAGACACACTTTTTCTAATGTTGTATGGGATTGCTTATTTGAATGTGAATACCTTGAATGCCTTTATGAATGTTGGTGCAAAGGCTGTGTGGAATTGTTTTTGTGCCCCCCCCCCTCCCCCCCCCCCCCCCACCGTGCGCCGCGAGCATGCTTTTATAGCATGGAGATTTTTGTTGCGCGATATAAATGTTCATTCATTCATTCATTCTCCATTCTATGTTAAGGGAAGAAAGACATAGGAAGCGAAATGTGAGTGGCGTTGACGTGGGGGGGGGGGGGGGGGGTACTTGCATTACCTGTCAGATGTATTGTCAAACAATTGTATTGCCACCCTTTCCGCTTCGATTCCTTCGAAAAAGGACAAATTATTGGACGGGAGTGAAAAGTATGTATGGTTAGAGAGAGAGAGAGAGAGACAGACAGACAGAGCCAGACAGACAGACAGACAGAGGCAGAGACAGACAGAGAGAGAGAAGAGAGAGAGACAGAAGAGACAGAGAGAGAGAGACAGAGAAAGACAAAGACACACAGACAGAGAGAAGAGAGAGAAAGAGAGTGAAGAGAGAGAGAGACAGAGAGATAGAGATAGAGAAAGACAGAAACAAAGAGAGAAAGAGAAGAGAGAGAGAAGACAGAGACATAGGAGAGAGAGAGAGAGGGAGGGAGAGACAGAGAGGGAGAGAGAGAGAGAGAGAGAGAATACAAATAATTTATCATCTAAGACTTTAAACCGGTACACAAGGTTAGAGACAGCTGCGTCTGTTCATCCAGAACATCAAGAACAAGAAGTTTGGAGCCTGTAGTCTCTTAGTACGACGGAACGCTGTAGCGTTCGTGACGTAAGGCTCGGTTTTGGACGACAGAACGCTATAGCGGTTTCGATAATTATTAACTTTTTTTACGCTTCCCTCGTGACGTAGCATGCCAACTGAAGCTACACTGGGCATTGCAGACGTGCCAAGGGTCAAGTGGAAAGTTACTTCGTGAGATTCCGTAGCAATACACTCGTCGGGAAAGGGTTGACTTCGGCACCCCACATGACTTGCTAATCTGCATACGTATCGAAAATGGCGTTGCAGGCGAGTACGAGCTTTGGAGCAAAGTAGATCACGACAGCGGCGTTTTACTGCTGCTGAAGTGATTGAAGTGCTTCAGAGCGAAGGATCCGACATCGATGAGTATGATGAAGATGATGGTGAGTGTTTCCAGTATGAAAGCTACCAGCAAGAAAGTACTGTCAGTGACTCAGTTTCAGACGACAGTGAAGTGAGAGAGGGCGGTGGGCGTGCACGTCACGCGAGGAGAGCGGTCAATGGGCCATGTACAGTAAGTCACATGTCATGAAGATTTCATTGACTTTCTTATGCGTGACTCGCACGAAGATTTTACTTTTTTCCCCCACTTTGCCTCCGTTCTCTGGCTCTTGTGGCCTGCATGTCCCAGCTGAGTGCCACTCCCTTATTGATTTTTTCAATCAGTTTGTGACAGAAGACTTTCTAATTTCTACTGTCATAAACAGATACGCATAAGAGAACTGAGTGGCAGGCAGAATGAGCACTTCTCCTGCCCTCTGCTACCCATCCCCAGCAGCAGGAAGAACTATAGGAAATGCCATGTGTGTAGTGCTGGCAGCAGGAGGCACCCGGAAGTTCAACTGCGGCAAAACCCCAACTGGTGTAAAAAGTGTGGGGTTGCCCTCAGTGACAAACTGTGCCAGCCCAACAAGACCATCACCTGTTTCCAACTGTACCACTCAGTGCAGAACTACACTGATTATTAGGAAAACAGTGTATAGGGACTGAAGCATCCGGTGTGTTCCTTTTTGTCCAAATTCCCATGTGTAACAATTTGTAACATTTATTTATATAATGTCACTAATGATTTTTTTTACCTTGAGCAAAGTCTACTTTATTCATGTTATTTTGTGCATACAAAGACCTTCTCACCTTTGACTGTGTGTTCATGGAGCTGATCAAAGTGTGTGACTGTACGGTGATCCTGACCACAAAATTTGGGGTATTTTCAACATGGTACATGAAGAAGAAATATTCAAGGAAGAACTTCAATATTTTGGCATGATCTAACTCAGCATGTAAATATTCAGATCTGAGTTTCATTTTGTTTCTTTATGTTTTGTATTTCCTGTGATTTTTTTCCTAACCCTGCAAAATGGGCCGTCTGTGGGGAAAAGCAAGGGGAAAACTCTCCATCCCGAATGAGTTTTAAGAGGGATTCTTCACGCTGGGACAAATCTGTATGCGCTCCCGCCCGAACCTGCCAACAGCTATCTAGCAGACTCCCTGAGCCTGCGCAAGACCCTATACGCTGGCAAGACCTTGGAATGGGAACAGTGGAACAAGGACCTATGAAACGCTAAACTGACACCACCATAATGACGGAAGATGGCCAGCGAACAAACCAGTTTTAATGCTTGTTGCTGGGACTGACCTCGAGATATCAGATCTTGAGTTTACGAACTGTATCAACAAAAAAAAAGAAAAAAAAAAAGATAAAAAAGTCTGCAAATTGCTAATGTTTGTCCTACACATGAACAAGATACCTCAAGACTGGCGTCCCTGATATGACAACTTGACGGTGGGTGTCATTTATTTTACATAACCAACAAAGTGTGAAGACAAGTCAATGGACACATACAAGAAAGTTTCAACAAATCAAACGATATCAAAACTATTTACACATTTGATTTTTTTTTAAAATCATGGTCTCCTAGCTGGGTCACAAGACCAACGATATTCCAGACCAGAAATGATGTATCACGTTCATAATGGATTACACTGGCAACATCATTCGCGGTTGACTGTGTCCAGTGAGGTGTTTGACAGAAAACTACAGGTCGTGCCGCTAAATTTATCACGATTTACTGCATTATTAGCGTTAAGTGCGGGTCATTCGACGGAGGCGGGCCGACATCGTATTTCCAGTTACTTGAAGGACAACCTCCACCCCCCCAACTCCCCCCTCTCTCTCACACACACACACAAACAAACATCTAGACCGCTCATAGTGATGATCACGAACATCCTGTAATCCAGAACCTTCATTCTCACCATCATTTCTAGCATTACCTGCAGATGGTGGCAAAGATATCTTCTTACCGTTGGTCTGCTCAATCGTCTGGGTATGGGAACTGAAAATATAGGTCATGCCATCACAAACCAACTTGATCAATTTTGAAATAAGCGAGTGAGCGAGCGGGCGAGCGAGAGAGACAGAGACAGAGACAGAGACAGACAGACAGACAGAGACAGTGAGAAAGAAAGAAACACAGAGAGACAGAGACAGACATAGAGGTCCTAGGTGGAGAGAGCCTCTCAGAATGTTTCTGGTTCTCCATCTCTTACATCTACAATCTTTCTGTCCTTCATCCCCCTGATCTCTGACCTTTCATTTTCCCCATCTTCCTGCTCCATGGACCTTACTGTCTGCTCCATGTTCTTTACCAAGGACCTTTCTTTCTCAACACTCCTTCGGTGTGCTCCCGATTGGCCTATTCCTGATTCGCCTATTCCCAATTAGCCTATTCTTAATATGCCTATTCCCAGGTTCCCCTATGTACTTGATAAAAATCACTCGTCAACACACCTTGCACGCGTGCACACAACATTCACATACACATACTTACACACAACAACAACAACAACAACAACACACACACACACACACAAAACATGCACAACACACACACGCACACACACACACATACACACAACACAAACACACACTCTCTCTCTGTCTCCTCCTCTCTCTCTCTCACTCTCACTCTCTCTCTTTCTCTCTCTTTTCATTTGCTTTATTTTGCTTTGTTTTGCCGATAATTTAAGAGTAGCTAATAATATGAAAATAATGGTATATTTGTAGAATATGTTAGAAGTGGATATTGAAAGGGTATATAGACACTTAAGGGTCTACTATACATGTTAACAAAAACAAAAAAACAAACAAACCAAAAAACAAATAAATAAAAGGCATAGTGATGTCCCTTGTTAACAGAGTATTTTGGGGCAGTTATGTGAAGATTATATTATTATCACTAAATGTAAGGTTTGGGTGGTCTAGCCCAGATGTTTCATCATATTACAGTTTTGATGTGTGTGTGTGTGCGCACGAGCGCGCGCCCGCGTGTGAGCGTATATGGATGCGTGTGAGTGTGTGTGGGTGTGGGTGTGTGAAAAAGATTTTGGTTTGTCTAAACCTAGACAAATTATTGGCCTGAATGTGGGAACACTGTTCTGATATTTTTTGTTGTTG
>JAPXFY010003741.1:0-2500 GCA_030674185.1 Monoplex corrugatus | reverse complement strand
TCATAGGTTAAAAAAGATACATACATACAGATAAAAAGAGCAAAATGTGTGGCGCTGTACTACGGTGCCGTGCTCTTCCTCGGGAGACCAGCCCAGATGACACAAGGAGAAGCCCATTGTGACAAACAAAAACAAAAAACAAAAAAAGAGAGAAAAGAAACACATGGAATACAATTTAATGCACACACTTTTTCCCGCGTGTATTTTTGTTTGCCTACAGCACTAGCTTTATTTTCCCCCACAGAATTTTGCCAACCCTTTGTCAACATAGGATCTTTAACGTGCCCTGAGGGCTCGTTACACATGGGACCTTGCTTTGTCCTCTAACCTCCGAAGGACTAGCACTTACGCCACCACGCAAGGCTCTAGTGGAAGAGTTGAGACGAAAACACCTGTCTACCTGAGATTTGAATCCTGTTCACTTATTTCCCAGATAAGCGCTTTGTCCACGAGGCCAACAATCGGTTCCCTTCCTCCCCACAAAGGGACTTTTGAAACACTAAGCTGACGCCACCAGAATGATGGAAACATGAAGACGGGCAGAGAACAGGTCAGTGTTTAATGTTGCAGACTGGGGTTGAACTCGAGATATCAGATCTTGAGTCCACGGCTCTGTCAAAAGAACCAACCTGCCCGCGTCCTCCTCTCTCTCACCACACACACACACACACACAAAGCCATCACCAGTATTCACAGTCTTTTTCTAAAATTGTCATTTAATTTTTAACATAGTTCTGGTTGTCCTCAAATGTGAAAAATAGATGTTGTTTTTCCCACACTGTGCAGGCGGTACGTTGCTGCATGGTCTGCACACTCCGTCGCCCGTGGGCGTGCGTGCTGTGTGTTTTTTGTGTTTGGGACACTACACGATATACAGGATCTTTAATGTGCATATTTGATGTTCCGCGTGTGTGTATACACATAGGGGAAGTTTAAGCTTTACAGTTACTGCACACGCTGACGTGGGAGATTGGAAAAATCTCTACTTTTACTTCTTTACTTCTTTGCATTCCTTGCGCAAGTTAAAGACCCAGACCTTTTAAGACCATTTTTGACACTCCAGAACGGAAGAAGAAAACGATATCGACTAGAGAGTGAAAATATGCACAGGGTGGGGCGGGGGGGGGGGGCTGAGGGATGGTGGAAGGGGAAGGGGAAGTAATTAAAAAGTGAAAGTTGGATTATCAGTTTCCCTTGCTAAACAAAGTAAGCAGTTACACGTTGTGCTTGCCATCGTAACGCTGACGCCGTCAAGTTAGCCATCTCTTTGGCTTTAATTTTTTAGCTTTTGGGGCCTCTGACACAAGGCATTTTAGTTTCTATTCGTGATAGTTCTGACTTTATTCAGACAGGATTCACCGTATTCGGACAATGTCATAAGCACGCCATTCAATTTGCTATCTATTATATAGCAGACTCCTCGAGCTTGCGAAAAAGCCCATGCGCTGGCAAGATCTTGCGAAATAGAGAGGGGAAAGGAATATTGTTATTGTTATCGTTACTTTTGTTAAAAGCCCAGCCGACTGCGTAGAGCCATATCAGGGCTGTAACACTGTTCAAAACAGACAATGCTTCAACAGGTAAAAAAGGAAAAGAAAATAAAGTACACATATCGGTGCATTCGTGTACATAATCTGAGGAGATGACCCTGGCATTGATCACTACATCCAATTTATCACACAGGAGATTTAAAAAAACCAAACCTGAATACAAAATCAAACATAACTAAGACACTAAAACATACATAAAAAGTGCGCCTAAATTACGTAAAATAGCTTTCGCATATCTCATTTCCCTGGAGCCAAAAATGCACTTAATACATGTATCCATTTGTCAATCCTAAGAATAAGTATGTAAGACTTTATCGAACACACATGGGTGAATGGACCAGCAAGGCAGAAAATAACAAGAAGAAATGACAGAAAGCAAAGGAGCAAGGCAGAAACAAAGAGAGTGAGAGAAAATAGGAAATTTCTGATACAATATTTCCAGAAGGTGGGGTTACTATTTATACTGTAAGAGCCCCTGGCATCCCCACGGGGGAGGGGCAGGAATCAGAAAAGAAATTGAAACAAACACTGTGGCCCATCTAGGTATTGGACCTACGACCTCTGTGTTATCAGCTCTAAAGAAATGAACTAACAAAGTCAAAAAGTGATTTGTCCGGAATTCGAACCCTGGATATCTTGTACTCAAAGCAAGAAACAGACCCATAGATCACAACAATCAGCCTTTTTAAAACCCAACTCTGTGGCCTATCCAGATGATCCCTGTCTTGTCCGCATGGTGTTCTCACCAACTGAGCACATGGGTCACGTTAGGACTCATCCATGATGCGAACCCAGGCCTTTTCATATTTCAAAGTGTAAATAATAGGGAAAGGACCAGATCTGAGTCGAAAATTAAAAAAATGTTTCAATGTTTATAATAACACCATCACAAGCACAGGCCTTTCAATAAATAATTCTCCAAAATCAAACTACATACATGAAACAGAAAA
>JAPXFY010003740.1:0-20461 GCA_030674185.1 Monoplex corrugatus | reverse complement strand
TTGTGTGTTTTGTTTATGTTGTGTTGTGTTGTGTTGTATAGTATTATGTTGTGTTGTGTTGTGTTTTGTTTTGTTAAATCGTATCGTGTCATGTCACGTCGCGTCGCGTCGCGTTGTATCGTGTCGTATCGCATCGTATTACGTCGTATCGTATTGTGTTGTGTTGTGTTGTGTTGTGTTGTGTTGTGTTGTGTTGTGTTGTGTTGTGTTGTGTTGTGTTGTGTTGTGTTGTGTTGTGTTGTGTTGTATTGTATTGTATTGTATTGTATTGTATTGTATTGTAGTACTTTTTTTTAATCACAATGGATTTACTGTGTGAAATTCTGATTGCTCTCCACAGGGAGAACGTGTCGCCACAGTGGAGCTCACCTAGTTTTTCTTTCAGTGTTCATGTCTAAGTAACTGATAGCAAACATGTGGAAATGCAGTATGGCGGCTGTCAGCAGCCGGGAACAATCAACCTCAGACCAAGTTAACAGTTCTGGTTTGTTCTGCTCATTCCATGCCTGAGGCACATTCCTGTCAGGATCTTTGGTGTCAGTGGCTCGTTGGGGCTGTCTTTGAAGGTATGTGATAGTGGTCTCTTTACCAGAGCGTCGCTCACTTGGTCTGAGGTCGGTTTTTCTCGCAGCGCAGCTGAAAAAGGCGGGTATAACCAAACTTTACTGATCTGCTATTCTGAAGATAACTGTAAACAAACTTTCTTGGGCTGCTTGTCGGACATGGTCAGACTGGCTCACTTTGAAATGACAGTGTAAATACACCCAATGTTTCAATCTGAAATAAACTCCATACATCATTATTCTCACGTGACACCATGCCATACAGAAACGTTTGTTCTAGATTCTGTAACCCTTCATGTCCTAATCTCATGATAACCTCAGTTCTGGTTTCTTCTGCTCTGTTTATGCCTGAGGCAAATTTACGTCAGGATCTTTGGTGTCAGTGGCTCGTTGGGGATGTTGTTGATGTATGTGGTGGTGGTCTCCTTACCAGTGGGTCGCTCATCTGGTCTGGCTCTGTGACTGATCAGTTACTGTCGTTATTAGAAGGCTTGTTAGGCTGTTCCAGTTATATTGATTCAGAACTGTCATGGCTACCTACCGCCAAAGAGACCTGACCTAACTGCAGAGTCTTCTTTGAACTGAAAAAACTGTTTTTGGTGATATGTTGGGGTTCTGAAGCGGGAATCAATGGAGTAATGACATTGAGGCAGCATGGAACGCTGCTATATCTGATCGCATCTTTCCATGATGAATGCAGGGGGCAGTACAGTTTGACTTATACTGAGAACCATTTCCCTTTCAAAGTGGAATGGAGCAGGGCTGCGTCCATTCTCCAACATCCTTAGAAACTTCTCTCTCGTACTGTTATAATCTTTCAGAGCATCAGATGACGGAGTGTACCTACACACTAGCTCCAAGGGCAAGCTGTTCAACCTTGCACACTTCAGAGCAAAGACCAAAGTGTGTCGGCCCTGGTCCTGCAGATATTCTTTGCTGATGGTGTTGCCTTGACATCTCACACACAGTCTGGTCTCTAGAGGTTACTCAACTCCCCAGCGCATGCTTTCCAAAAGTTTCGTCTCATCATCAGTCTAATAAAGACAGATATCTTGGGGCAGAACATCAGCAAAGTCCCCAGTATCATCATCGGTGATCACACCCTCCAAGGGGTAAATGAATTCATCTATGTAGGATCAAAAGTCCCCAGCAACTTGTCCCTCGCAAAAGTTCAACAACTAGACAGAGTATGCTGCTGTTGCCAGGGCCAAGCTGTCAAATGAATGAATAGATAAATAAATAAAAAAAAAATTTAAAAAAATCAATCAATCAATCAATCTGGCTGATGTCAGTGTATATTATGATAGTAAACATAGAGTACAACACTGTCACATAGTCTCAGTCCTATATGGAACTCTATACCACCATGAATATCATCATCCTCATTCTCATCATTGCATAGTAAAAACTGTGCCAGCTTCTGTAACCATTAAACTGATGTAGAACATGGGACCATAAGATAAAAGACATGAGAATCAAGGAAATCTCTAAAAGTGCGATGATCTGAAAAAATAATTATACACCTGTGAAATTATATCTTAACGGTTAAGAATTCAAGAAAAAGTTTGCATGTGAAAAATATTGAAATAAATGTAGCACATCACCTTTTTTGTTTTTTTGTTTTGTTTTTGTTTTAATGTTATCTTTTTTTTGTTTTTTTGTATATATATATATTTTGTTTTTTATATATTTTTTTGTAATTCGGCGAGAACATTATTTCATGTGGGGTCAATCCCTAGGACAGTCTGTTGCTGTATACATCACAGGAAAGTAACACACTGCTGACAGTGAGCACAGAAACACCGTCACTTCTACATCGCAGGTTGACGTACTGGCTGTTAAGACCTGAAAGACGACTTGGAAGACTGAAATAAAAGCTATGATTATCATAGAAAATCATGTTCACACATGATTCAAGGAACACTTTATTTCCATTATGACGAGCTGAAATACTATTAGCGGTTTATATGGTTTAGAAAGTATGATAATAATGGCGAGTGTCTGTTTTCTTGTTGCTGCCGCTCTGTATTGATTTTTAAACGAAGCCATGTCAGTCACACGTATACTGTACACCAATCTGATCTGTGTATGTAAAGAATTCCTCCTAAGACTTTAATTGGATCTTTGTTGAGTTTGAATATATTTCACTTTATAAATAAAACTGAAATAGGAAATCCAACGTGCATGAACACTTCAGAATCCCTTTAACTTAAGTACTGTCTTCCTCTCTCCACAGAGTGTCAGCCTTCTCAATCTGGAATAGAATATTTTTTGATAGTCTAACGGAGATATAGTAGCAAGCTATAATTTCACTGCTGTTCAACCATGCCATATAAAACACAATACGTTTCACTCATTTCATGAACTGAAATATGATCATTCTTTTAAATTTATTTATTCTGAGCCTCACTTGAACATCCACATCAGTACTTGTTTTTCAAATCGTTTTTTTCTCATTTAAAACTATCAGCCTTGTGGCAAACTGTCCTACATAACGCACATTTGTCTGTGTACACAACAGTCAAATTCGCATGGATTTTGATCAGACCGTCTCCACGTCTGAGCCACGTGAAGACAAGATCTAAGCTGCTCAATGCAAAGATCCATTTTTGACGTACAATAAGTTACGTCACATTTTCAATGACGTCATATTATCTAAGTATGACGTAGTTTTGTTTTTGTGCCTTTCAATAGGGCACAGCCTGTGTTTTATCCCCAAACAAGTTATAAGTGTTTACTATACACTGTTCAAAAATGGCAGCGCAACTGACAAGACTTATGGATCAACTCTTTTGCAATTTCTTATTTATGCATCTATTCGTTCATTTATGTTGCATAGTAACAGGCCTATTTTCAGACATTTTTAAGGATCTTTTCCTGATAGCAGGCCTGAAAGATACAGACATATGCAGTGTTGGTCAGCCATGAAGTGGATGAGATTTGACTATGTGGCGTCATTCTTCCCAACAAGACCATAGGACACTAAAGTCTGGGTAGGGGCTGGTTGGGATCGAAGAAAGCCACAATGATTTTGACTGATGCGATTTGAATCTACAATCTTCCAATTGGTAATTCTTTGCACCAAATAATGCAAACCACCAATTGGTTCAATATCTGGAATTAGTTGTTGGGAAAATGAAAATAACAAACATTTCTCGCTTTCTGTAGTCAATGTCTTTATAATAATATTATATGAGTAGTGTATTAATTATAACGGATATTCATTTACTTACTTGCTTACATCTATCTGTACCAAGAGGTTTCGTGGGGAGATCAATCTGTTGATCAGCAGCTAGAAGAAATACTTCAGGCAGAGTCATGCTACAGTTATGTACTGTCTTGCATTCCGTTTGTCTTGCATTGTCATGGTCTTTCTCTGGTGTTGACTTCGTAGCATCTGGTTTTGTAGGCTGACAGAGCTGGCTGATTGACTGGCATCCTGATAATGTGTTCTGATCGTTTGATCCACTGTTGTGTGATATAATGGTTATCAGGTGTTCTTCCAACCGTCCCATGGATCTCAACATTTCAACTCATGTGTCTTCCAGGTTTATCTGCTCTTCTTTTGAAAATCTCATCACGCACATTTGATCTAAGTTTCATTTTTTTAAAAGGTAGCTCTGACACTGGCACATCATTTTGAGTAAAAAGATTGTACAAATATTCACGACATTGTATCCATTGCGGTGTTTGTTTGGAAGACGGAATTTCACAGTTACGTAAATTGCATGACCCATTCTTAAGATCATAAGCATCACACTAATCTGCTTAACAATGTCAGAAAGAGATGGTGTACAGTATGTCGTGACCAGCTTTGTTTTTTTATGTGGATTGAACCCGTTCATATACACTGAATCACACAAGCTTTTACTTACATGGTAACATACCAAGTGTTGTATGCCATAAAGAAGTTTACATTTTCTTTACTGGCAGATAACCCTCCATACGTTAAACTATTTCCATGATGTTGTAAACACACTTGTTGTTCAACCAATATGGATTGCTTTGACCAGTATTGGTTTTACAGATCTGTTAACATGGAGAATCTCGGCATCGTTACACGAATGAACAGCTAACAAATTGTGTGATTCTTACAGAAATATTGACAGTCCGTACTGTGGTTGATAAATATGTTCAGTGTCTGCAACACGAATTTTTCTTTAAGAAACTGTGGCTGTGTTTATTAAATGGTTAAAGTAAAGATAAAAACCAGAAAGTGAAAGCTAACTAACACGTCTTGCTTCAGCTTCTGTTTGCTTCACACAATGTGACAGTGCTCAGATGATTTTGCGTGAGTTAGTAATAGTAAGGCCCTTCACCCCTCTGGGATGTAGGCCGTCAACAAGAGACCTTCAAAAGCCTTTGTCCTGTGCTTTTTCCTCTAGCTGTTTCCAGGTAAGTCCTATCCTCCCTGTGTCTGCTTGAATGTCTCTTTGCTGGGTGTTTCTCAACTGGCCGTTCGTTTCCTTCCCTTGAGAATTCCATGTCAGGACTTGTCCGGTGATACATGATGCCCTCAAGAAATCACTTATCTTTTTCCACAACCAAAACACAGTTTATCCACTTTCATACCCTCCAACAAATCTTTGCTGATCCAGAAATCCATTCCAGGTGTAAAAGAAGCTACATTTCTAGGGTTGATCAGGGTTGATCAGAAAGCTCTGAATTTCTTCAAGTCGTAACTCATACAGACTGAGGTGCAAACAAGGAAACACTGTTTCACCTGTACAGAGCTTTAATTCGTTTTAACTGGACTATGGCTGCGCAGTGTATGGCTCTGCAAGACCATCGTATCTAAAACTACTCGATCCCGTTCACCATCAAGGGCTGGGCCTCTGTCTTGGTACAGTCAGAACAACTCTAGTCTACAGTTTATACGCAGAGACAGGGGAACCCTCCCTGTCCGACTGTTGTAGACTGAAATCAACCTTAGATTTCTGTTTAAAACTGTTTTCTAAACCGGAAAACCCACCTTACACAGTGTCTTTAACCCCAAGTTTCAAACCGAATTTGAAAAACATCGAAAAGTCACTCCTCATTAAGGGATCTGTATCTGTCCTCATACAGTAGGTGAAAGGCAGTTGTTTCAGACTTCTCCAAATTCCCAGACAGCCCACCATGGACCTCGAAAACATCAAAGATCTGTTTTCATCTTGCTTTCTTCCACAAAGACAGTACCAGTTTACTGACGTACAAGTCGTTCTATGCACAACTGTGTCCGACATTTCCGTCATTCCATAAACAGACAACTTTTCCAAATCCGCCCTGACCTGATAGAGATTCTTCCATCTGTTTTAGGGAACCGCAGGAAAGAGACAGTGTTATGTAGGTTACACATGGTTCACACATCCTATACTAATTCTGACCTTTTGAAAGTCGAAGAAGCACAGTGGTGTATACTATGTGACGAGCTGTTGAGCATCAGACACTTTATTGAATGCTTGAACTTGCATGATGTGAGACATAAGCGCTACATTGCAGACTCCTTGAAGAACCTCTTCGGAGATGCAATTTTTCATATTTTACAAGAGATAAATAGATCTAATCTGATAAGATTTTACGTATGAGTGTACTTTTCTTTACTTGCATTTTTTACTCGGAAGGTTAATTAATGGTCAGCTTGGTTTTTAACTGTTGTCTTTTTTCTTAAACTTGGGTGTCAGTTTAAACGTGATGTTAGCCCTGATATGGCTCTAGTAGTCGGCTGGGCTATAAGCAACATGAACGTGAACCTGAATCTACAATCACAGCTCAAATTCACATCCCTCCCTAAACAAAACTTTTCTTACCTGCACATTGTGACTCTATGGTCTGTGCTGTGCTGTGCTGTGCTGTGCTGTGCTGTGCTGTGCTGTGCTGTGCTGTGCTGTACTGTGCTGTGTTGTGCTGTGCTGTGCTGTGCTGTGCTGTGCTGTGCTGTGCTGTGCTGTGTTGTGCTGTGCTGTGCTGTGCTGTGCTGTGCTGTGCTGTGCTGTGCTGTATTGTGCTGTGTTGTGTCATGTCATGTCATGTCGTGTCACGTCATGAAGTGTCGTGTCGTGTCGTGTTTGTGTGAACTGTACAAGCCCCGTCACATGTCTTTATGTCACAGACAAGACCTCGCTGTGCATCAGTCAGAAATAGCAAATGGACATAGCAACATTTCCCAATGATCACCTGAAATTCATATATTATGCTGACTTAAAATCAACAAAAAAGTAAGCATGACATACTAGTTTCAGCTTTTAAGAAGTGTGAGTATTAACTCTCAGCAAATATTAATCCACATATCAGCTAAAAGTGTGAAGTGAAATTTCCTAATGTTCTATCACGGTGACATCTTAATAATTCTCAATAGACCCACTCTTATTAATGGTCTCCTTAATGACCAATCTTTAGTGAGTTTGTGCATGTACACGGCACAGGAGGGAATTTTTCAGAAACGTAGGTCTGAATGACTAAACATCATATTCAAGATCACAGCTATATAAACAGAGTACACAGTTGGCGAATAAATGACAATGCTACTATGGTTTTACCATAAATTACTGACCTGTGATGGTTGTCAGTGAAAATGGTAATGGTTGTTGGTATGGTGGTGGTGGTGGTTGGGGTGTGACAGTAGTTTGTTTTGCTGTGATTTATTTCAAATACGGATGGCAGAAATGTTAAATCTGAAAACAAGCAGAAGTAATAAATATTTATTTTCATTAAAATCCGTCAATGTTTATGATCTTAGAAGTCACGAGTTCTCTTAGATAGAGTACAATAAATCATTTGAAAAGAGCAGGATGTTGTGTC
This sequence comes from Monoplex corrugatus, assembly GCA_030674185.1. Classification (NCBI taxonomy): domain Eukaryota; kingdom Metazoa; phylum Mollusca; class Gastropoda; order Littorinimorpha; family Ranellidae; genus Monoplex; species Monoplex corrugatus. The sequence continues at coordinate 13,118 of JAPXFY010003740.1, read as the reverse complement.
ACTTGATCTTTGTGAGAGTTATATATGTCGAACGAAAACAGTTCTTGTACAGTTGGTAATGAAATCAACCAGCGTGTTCAGAATGTCTGTTTCTTTGTTGCATTGATCGATGTTTGACTGGTGCTGTTTACGAGAAAGAGACAAAAGAACTTCACTTCTATTAGTAATCTGACTTAATGAGTTTCACAGTGATCTTCTTAAACCTTGACTAAAGCAGGAGCAGGTAACTATTGACGGTAGTTACACTCTGTTGTTTTATTGAAACTATGAGTGTCTGAATCCAATTGACAGCCAGTCTTCACAGAATTACATCTCAGAGCACAAGGCTTTATATATTGTATATACCGAATACCTATGCCACAGATGTACTCTCTGCACAATGGTATTTCTCAAGATAGAATAGAAGTAATGAAATGAATGAAACCAAGTAAGTAACAATTCAAAAGCTGCACTAACATCAGTTTACTATGCAGGTCAAGGATGGATACGGCTGAATGGCCCATAGTATCTGTATAGTTATCCGTGTGTAGATGCTATTTGTCTTTCGGCTATCCATAATCAAGTCCACGACCACACAGTATACTATGCTAGATGAAGCAAAGACAGATGTTATTAAATTGCATTGAGCTACCAGTCAACATGGTGAAGTGGTCAGCATAATGTGAGGTTGTGGGTTTGAATCATAATCACTGGAAAAATGTTCTGCCCCTTTCAGCTTCTTAGCAGAGTTGAGCGTGTTTAAAGAATGTTGGGAATGCTGAGGTCACACAGCGTAGTCCCATCCACTTTATAGACACATTATTGACGGAGCATTGCAAGTGTCTGTATATCTCAAGCCTGGTTGATGCCAGAATGTACTATGAAAGTAAGCATACAGTTAAACCTTCAGGTATGAGGATTAGCTGTGAATAAGGGCATTACTCAAATGGTGGCAGTCCAGGAGAGTGACAGAATGGTTCAGACGTTCGCCTGTCAATAACTTAACTCGAGATTCCAGGGTTCATTCCCTGTAGAGGCCTCGACTTTTCTCCTCAGTTTGACTGGAATGTCGAACTAAACGTCTAGTCCTTCGGAAGGGGATGAAAAACGAGTCAGACTCATGCGCCTCCTGGCTGCGCACGCTAAAGATCCCATGGCAGTTGAAAATCGTAAAGAGCAGGGCATTGCCTGGCTGCCTTGTTAAAAATCAATGGAGAGATAGGTTGATTTCCTAGGTCCCACCCCTTGAGAACCAATTAGCCCTCTTGCCTTTCTGAAGTCTTGGTTAAAAATGTGAATATAAATTTGAAGCGAGGGAGAGGGGATGAGCACTGCCCTCATGGTGTTGGCCCTGAGACAAGATGAGGTCTCTGCCACATCTAGGTAGGACCTCATGACCAGGCCAGCTCGTGGGTTTATGTGTAGGCATAAGACTTGTGCCATGATCATTTGGATCTTTTCATTACAGGGCACCTGTGACGTTAGTGCATATAGAATTCATTCTGAGCGCGGAGACGTCATCTTGAGAAACTGGCAGTCCCAGAGGGGATATTGGTGTATGTAGTTAGATAACCAATGTCAGTTCTCTCTTTGCGAGCAGTGACACCAATACATAACTCCAACCATCACACCGTGCACCACAGCCCTGGTAGACTGGAATGGATGCATCCAGAAAGCAGCTGGATTATCTTCAGAACTGGTTTTCATTTTAACAGTCGTGGGCAGATGATTCCTTCCTGAAAACAATGGAAGGGGCCCCTACAAAGAGTGCGCAGTGCATTTCCAGAAAGCTATGGCAACGTACTTGAAGTACACTTGACAAAAACCGCACAAACTTAGTCCCAATCCCAAGCAGAGCTACATGGCATCTCTTTCATCATGTTCATTCTCATTGTCGTAACACTGTGAAAACTGTTTCAGATTCTGCAGTCTTTCATTCCATGCTCTCAATGTCAACCTCTTTGGTGGTTTTGGAGGTGTGTTGGAGTGATGAAAGGATAATATCGATAATTATGATAAAATGATAATCATCATGTGTCCTGCCGCATGGCATTGGCGATCAGGGCGCTCCACACGAATCTACCCCCTGTTGCTTCAAGTACGTTTCCCACCCTCTCTGTCCTCAGCCACCCTGCGAGTTTGTCCAATATTTTCTCTCTGGGTGTACATGGTGTTCTCTTTCCCATCCAGCTTTCCTGTTGTGAGTAGCTGCTAAAATTTCTCTTTCCTCATAAATGTCCTATAAATGTTGCTTGTCTTTTTCAAAATCTTTTTGATGACTTTTTTTTGTGTCTGCCTTCTACAAGACTGCCTCCTTTGTTTTCTTTGCTGTCCATGGAATTCTCAACATTCGTTTTAGACACCACATTTCATTTGCCTCAATTTTGTTCTGACTTTGCATGTTGACTGTCCACACCTCACAACCGCACGACAGTATCAGTTCTATATGCATTCAAGAACTTTCTTCCTGATAGTAATTGAGAGCATTTATTAGTAAGATCGTTTTTCATCTTTTTGCATGCTGTTTTGGCTTGGCCGATTTTGCTGGCTATTTCTGATGTACATCTGCCATCTGGTGAGATGACTAGTCCCAGATATTTAAACTTATTGACGTGTTTCAAATATGTTCGATTTGCTGTTATTTTGCATGAGGGGATGTTTTGTTTTTTACTGATTACCATGACTTCAGCTGCCTTGCTTTATAGCTTCAGCCCTATATTTTCGCTATATTTTTCTGTTATATTTATAAGGTTTTATAGGTCTTCTTCATTTTTTGCAATTAGCAATCTGCCATATGCGTAACGAATGCTGTTTATTGTTCTTTCTCTAATCTTTATCCCTGGGCATTCTCCTAGATTTCTCATGATGGTTTCGCTGAAAATGATAATGGTACTGCTTATTACAATAACGACGATAATCATCATCATCATCATCATCATTGTAATACTAATAATGAGAATGATAAATAAAAACAATGAAAATAATCATGAGATAGTAATAATGATAGTAATGATAATAACACTTCTATTGATACAGTGCAAACAGTCCATAACAGAGAATGTCGCTGCACTTAAACAGAACTTGTTTTCTTGCTTGGATGATCATGCGATACAAGACTTTTATCTGTTCCACTCTTCTCCATTGTCTCCCACATATACATGAGCACACCACAACACAATATGACGCTAAAGACATATTTAACTGATTTTCCATTCACACAACCATACAGCAATAGTTTGAAATCCGAATTATGGAATAAACTTCCTGACAATCATACCCGGAGTTGTCAGTGCAACAATAAACTTGTGGAACTGATACACTCTAATGAAGAAAAGATCCGACTTGAGCTTCTGATTGTTGGATGACTGTTCTACAGCCGTACGCTGATTTATCAGTGCAACATTGAAGTAGTGGCACTGGTGTACACTTACGAGGTCAACATATCATTAGAACCTATGACTATTGGATAATCCTATAAACATACCGATATAGTGTTACCAGTGCAACAACAAAGTAGTGGTACTCATCATCATCATCATCATCAAGTGCCTTGCCACATGGCGTTGGCGATGATGGCCTCCCACCTGTTTCTATACGTTGTTGCCTCGAGTGCCTCTTCTACCCTCTTTGTCTTTAGCCACTCTGCCAAAATGTTCTCCCTGGTGCTCTCTTTCCCTCCAGCTTTCCTATTGTGACCAGGTGCTCCAATTCCCGTTTTCTCATAAAATGGCCTACAAATATTGCTTGTCTTTTCCTAATCTTCCTTGTGAATGATCTTCTTGTGTCTGCTTCCATCAAGACTGTCTTGTTTTTGTTGTTGTTTTGTTTTTGTTTATTTGGTTTTTTTGTTGTTGTTGTTGTTGTTTTTTTTAAAAATATTTTTGCTGTCCATGGAACTCTCGACATTCTTCTTAGAAACCACATCTCGGCTGCCTCAATCTTGTTCTGGCTTTGCTTGTTGACTGTCCACGACTCACAACCGTATAACATTATCGGTTATATATAACATTCAAGAACTCTTCCTGATGTTAATTGATAAGCATTTGTTGGTAAGAATACTTTTCATTTTCTTGAATGCTGTTTTGGATTGGTCGATTCTGCTGGCTATTTCTGATGTGCATCTGCTGTCTGATGAAATGATCGTTCCCAGGTATTAAAACTTATCAAATATGTCTCAAGATTGTGTTACTAATACACTTTCAAAACGAAAACATATTGTTAGTCTTAGAACTGTTCAATAACGTTTTGATCATTACACATCTAGTTACGAATGCATCAACAAGGTATTGGCACCGGCACATTTAACGACAAACATACGAGGGTGTTGTATATGATCCAGAGCAACAATGACTCCCAGAGGACATGATGGATGTTTTCGTCTGCTCCAGATCCACATTCACACAATCCATCCTCCTCAGTTCCGATGAAGAGGCGGTAGGCCTTTAGCAGCTTGCAGTGACCAGCCTGCAGCCAGGCATACAGTGTTCGTACAGATCTTGGCCGTTTGTTCTCTACCTCAAACTTCGGGGATCTTCTGTCACCATACGTTACCCTCGCTCTATTATGCTCAACATCCCACTTTTCTCTGTTTACCCTCGTTTTAACAATTTCTCTAGTCACAGGGATCATGTTTTGGTGCTTTCTCGAGCCGTCCTTTGCAAGTTCGTCAGCTTTCTCGTTTCCTTCCATGTCAACATGGGCTGGTATCCACGTAAGTGTTATCGTTGAGTCGACTCTGGGCATGACATGTCTGATTTCGTTCAGCCAGTAGCTGGTATCTTTCCAGTCGTTGTTTGCCAGTGACGTGGAACTAGCGGAAGGTAGGTTGACCGGCCTCTTCACCGACCACACGGCTATTTGGAGACAAGGAAGAGTTGACCAAGAACAGACCCAAGTCCTTTTGCAAGAAGAAATCGATAAAATACTTGAATGGGCTGATAGATGGAAAATGACGGTGAACACGGAGAACCCCAAAGTCCTTATGCTGTCTAGTAATCATAGAGATAGGTGCTGTGAAATCGTAGCCAGGGTGGATGATAATGAGATAGAAGTTGTTGAAAATTATAGATTTCTTGTAATCACAGTCGATGGTGGACTCCAATTCAGTGAACATGTTAAGAATGAAGTAAACAAATGCAAACAAAGAGTTAAGATGGTGAAGTATTTGGCATGGAAGGACTGGGGATGTTTACTGGAAGTCCAAAGGACTCTCTACTTACAATACATCAGAAACTGTATGGAATACACATCTCCGAGCTGGGCTCCCTGGATTTCGGACACAAACATGAACAAGCTGGAAGCAGTACAGAATGAAGCACTGAAGGCAGCAGCAGGGCTGACACAGTCGTGCCACACGAACTTTGTTAGACTAGAAACGAATGTTGAACCAGTGAGAACACGGATGCTCAAAAGCGACATGATCCAATGGGACAAATACATGAGGCTCGAAGAAGATGATGACAGATATGCGTTGGTGGAGAGGGACATCCCAGCCCGTCTTAAGACTTGTGCAGGATGGTGCAATGGAACAAAAAACTGCATTATAGAGAACAAATTACTGGATATACCAAGGATACAACTTCGAAGATACAACCCCCATGGATGGAATGGCATAATGTTAAGATCGAATATGTGACAATAAAGGGAAAGAAGCAAGACTATACACAGTTGGAATTGAAGGCACTTACACTAGAGAAGATACTATCTAAAAAGGCCGATTTCATTATCTACACTGATGGTTCAACGGATGGCAGACAAGAAAATGGAGGGGCTGTAATCCTGGTGACAAACAGAGAAAAGAGAACGGTACTGGCACTCAGTGAACCAGCGGGGTTGTACTGTTCGTTGTACTCTGCAGACTGCGTGACCATGATGAAGGCTGTAGAATGGATTGTGCTCGAAGAGGAAAGGACGGTGATATGTTTGATGTGACGATATGCACAGATGTTTAACTGATATTTTCTTTAAGATGGCTTGTTGAGGATGATGGATTCACACGCTGAGAATGATTCATTGAATGATGTCCTCAATCCCTAGTACATGTACTAACCAGTCTGTGTGTGTGCAGTATTGGTAAGGGAGATAGCAGGCTGTTTGCACATTGACTGAAGTGGTTGAGATGTTGCTGTCAACGTTCCCTCAGACCCTCACACCATGGTGGGTCAGGCACCCCTACTGGCAACCCAGGCTGGCCCCTCAAAGCAGATAAGTACACCTTTATAAAACAGGACTCCAGACACCCTCAGCAACACCAACACCAACTTATAGCCCAAGAAGAGTTGAACGAGGACACTACAACGACCAACATGAGCAGCTTCCATCTGCATCAAGGTGGGCTAGAAACACCAAGGTGGTTAAACATAGAACATATTTCTATGCTGATGACTCCCAGCTGTACAACAGTGCATCTTCTGAGAATCTTTCAACTCTTCTTTCCGAAGCCTCTGACTGTTACTTTTAGATCCAGAAATGGATGATACAGAATAAGCTACCATTACATGGAAATAACATTGAAGCAATGCTCATTGACACAACGCACAAACTTTCGACTATAAACGTTTGTTCTATCCAACTTGGTGTCTGCATTGACTCTACCCTGTCCATGAACAACTTTGTTTCTCAAACTGCCAGATCTTGCTACTATCATCTCCATCGTATAAGCCTGCTCAGGAAGTATCTCTCTGTCGAAACAACTGCAAAACTCGTTCTCTCCTTCATAATGTCTCGCATTGACTATTGCAATTCACTCCTGTCTGGTCTTCCTGCCTCCACCATTCACATCCTACAGCGCATTCAAAACAATGCTGTACGCCTTGTACTCAAAAAGAAGAAAGCTGACCACATATCTCCTCTCCTGGCACAACTTCACTGGCTCCCTGTATCAAAGCGCATACAGTACAAACTAGACACCATATGCTACAAAAGCCTCAATAACGCAGCCCCCGATTACCTGTCAAGCCTACTTGAGATCTATGTTCCCTCACGTACCCTCCGCTCTGCCTCCGATCCTCTGACTTTTCGCTTTCCACGCACTAAGCTCAATACCTATGGTCCACGAGCCTTCTCTGTTTCTGGTCCACTCTCCTGGAACAAACTTCCTCTCTCAGTCCGTCAGCAACCTACTTTTGCCTCCTTCAAGTCCGCTCTCAAAACTCACCTTTTCTCCTCTGCATAAAATCCTAACCTCACTCAACCCACCTCTGCAGCCTGTCTCCGCTTGGAGGGGAATCACTTTGTTTTTATATATAATTGTATATGATGTGCTCTCTGTGGTTTTCCATTGGTTTTATTCTTGCTTTTATTGCTTTTATTCTTTTCTCCCCATTTGTGGCCAGCATGTGTGTGTGTGTGTGTGTGTGTGTGTGTGTGTGTGTGTGTGTGTGTGTGTGTGTGTGTGTGTGTGTGTGTGTGTGTGTGTGTGTGTGTGCGTGTGTGTGCGTGCGTGCGTGTGTGCGTGTGTGTCTTTTCGGCGCTTGGATTTGATTTTGTCGAGATTTGCGCTATATAAATATTGTAATTATTATGTATGCATGTGCGTACGTATGTATGTATGTATGTATGTATGTATGTATGTATGTATGTATACGCTTAGATTTATGTATGTATGTATGCATGTATACGCTCAGCTTAGATTTATGTATGTAAGTATGTAAGCATGTATGTATGCATGTATACGCTCATATGTATGTAGGTATGTATGCATGTATACGCTCAGCGCTTAGATTTGATTTTATCAAGATTTTGCGCTATATAAATAAAATATATTATTATTATTAATATTTAACTTGCTTGAACTCTCTGATTCAATCAAGAACCTTGGCTTTGTGCTTGATTTTCAATTTTGTCTGCAGACATCCATCACCCAAACATGTCAACCTCGTTACTGTAACTGCGACATTCCAGTTCTATTCATTTAATTTTCATCTTTAGCAGCATCTAAATATGCAGCTTCTCTGATCTTGTCACATATCAATCATTGTAACTCTACTCCTTGGCTTGCCCGTTTCTTCTGATGTAGCCTCCAGCATATTCAGGATTATGTGGCCCATCTTGCCTTTGTAAAAAGCGCCATAATTATGTCATTCCTTGCTTCACTTTGTCCACTGATTACTCACTTCACAAACAAGTTCAAATAAGATCAAATCAATATGCTACGTGTGTATCAATGGCACCGAACCTATTTATCTTTATGACCAGCTCCAAATGTACACCTCTGCCTGCTTTCTACATTCTGCCTCTCATATTAGTCATTAATTAATTCCTCAATAAGATAACCACAGTCAGTTGCAGCTGTTTTTCTGTGTCTGGTGCGAACAACATGGACGATCTTTCCCTGTCTGTTCGACGTTCACATACTCTTGTTTCCTTCAATCTAGCTTGATGGCAAACCTATTTGTCCGGCAGTGATTTTCCCCTCTACATGCTTTTGTTTTGCACCCTGGGGTTTTGGTCATTGTTGTGTGACTGCCTTGGTGAGTTGGTCAGATCATTGTATCAAGAGACCCTTTCTTATAAATGTCATTATTATCAAACATTTCATTTCTCCCCTTTCTCCCCTAAAGAAACTGTCTACAGCCTAACCGTCAGAAATCTCATTCATAACAGCCCAACTAATCAGCGAATTCCTGTGGCTCTACGGTGCTGATAATGTTAGATATTATTTTATGAGGCCAGCACACTTGTACATTTTATTTCTACTGAAGAAAATGTTTCTAGATTGTGCCTATTACGGACAAAAGACTTAATATCAAACAAAAGACAGGGTGATGTTTTGTTTACTTTGCAGATATCTCATGGCTATTGTACAAACGTCCAGACCTTGTAGAATCTGTACCATAGATCGAAAGCCACTTGTGTCAGTATTTGGTTTAATGTTGTACATTGTTTTGGTCAAAGCTTTGATCAACATACACCAAACAGATACTGACAATAATAACGCCAAGAACTCAATCAGTCTGCTAAATATCAGTGACATGTGTCCCGGGATAGAATATTTTTATAAAAAAACAAACATTACAGTCCTACATAAAAATGTGTCAAACTGTTTACAATCCTTGCTAAAGTTTCCAAAACATCATGGAGTAGTTTATGGCATATGTGGTCATTCTACTGTTTATTGTCATTTGCGGCTGGAAGTGCCACTGGGTATGGTTGCACGAGTACACATTCAAAGATTAGCATACTGGTGTGAATCCAGTCCATGGCAAGCATGCGTAGATGTTGTTGATACTTTGTTTGCTTTTTACAGTATTACATGCAATCATCACTCACCTGAAGAAATTACATTTGACTTGTATACAAACCAAGTGATTTTTACGTATCAACAATTTCCTCTAGTTAAAATCATAATAAAGGTAATTAACATGTACAGCTTTATCATGGCATATACTTCAGCACGTTCTGGGTACGTGATATTGCCGGATACGGTAGATAGAAATTCACGCTCTATTAGCATTAATGAAGAATTGAAAGCCCCTCTTCAATCAGTCATCATGGTTAGTTTTCAGACAATCTATAGACATAATTATAGACGTCCTTGTGTAGAGCTGATTTACAGAGAATCAAACGCAGACCTCCAGAACATTTCATTTGTGCACAATAAATACGATACACCAGCAATTGTCTTCCCAACATCGAGAATACAGATTCATGTTTGTGTTACAACAGGAAGAGACATCTATGGACATAAAATGATGTTTTCTTTTCATTCCGAATATGACCAACCTGACAAACTACCCAGTGGTTTGTTCAACTGTTCTGTAAATACCTACTCCAGTTTTCAGCACCACCTGGACTGTAACTTGAAGAGAGAATGTAATGATGGACAGGATGAAACAGAACACTGTCCTTTCAGCAGTCCTGGTTGTCAGGGTTTGGTAGCGTCACATAACAAATGTTTCCAGTACGCTGCAGCAAGTAAAAAATTACGTCATCAAAACGTATTACGTACGTGCATGAAAATGGGTGGAAACGTGGTTTCAATAAAAACAAGAAAAGAACAAGACGACTTTCTGTACCTCTTTAAAAATAGATACAGGTTTTGTGTCATTACAGGTAACCTTTCAGGTTGGGATTCTACACCTTTTATGTACAGCATGTTTCGTAAATGGTCAGATAACTCTTTGATTTACAACATAAATCACTTCAGGCTTGAAAACTCATACATGCCATCAAGGCTTCTACTCACTCTCTCCATCAACAGCATGGCACTAAAACATAGTGAGAAAGAGTTCACACGTACCTCTGAATTGGTGTGTGAAACACCAATGCAATCAGAAAGTATAACTCCTGTCCAAACAGCAGAGTTCCCTTCTTTACATCAACCTCAATCCACTTTGACAAAAACACAACAGAATTTGTTTGCTTGCGTGGATGATCATGTGATACACTCATTTTTGTTGTGTGATTCAGGCAGTCATTGTAGAGAGACTACATATCCACAGTATTGTGTGTTCGTGGATATGACTGCAAGGGACAATCCATTGGGTCTTCATAGACAACGGACTCTATACACTATTTCCATGTTCACATGTGATGATGATATTACAACACTGCCTTACACTCTGGTGTGTGACTTCAGACAGGACTGTCCAGATAACAGTGATGAATCATTTTGTGAACATCCTGCATGTAATGGCTTTTTGTGTTCTAACGGTCAGTGTATGTGGCACACTCAACGGTGTGATGATAAGTCAGACTGTCTGGACGATTCTGATGAAATCGGTCATCAATGCTACAAATATAACTATCCTTCACACACAGAGGCAGACAAAGAACAGCGACTTTCTATCAACCTGGATGGTGCAGGTTACTTTACTCAAGAGATGATGAAATCTGAGGTATCATGTAGAGACACTCATTATAGTTGTACAGAAGATTGGTTGTACTGTCTCCCTGTCTACACGCGATGTAATGGATATTCTGATTGTACTTATGGAGAGGATGAACAAGACTGTGACTCAATGACATGTCCTGGTTTCTACAGATGTCGACGTTCCAGAGTCTGTGTCCATGGTGATCATCTCTGTGATGGCTGGGGTCAGTGTCCACAGCGTGACGATGAATGGTTTTGTGACACGACCTGTCCTGAAGTCTGTTGGTGTCAAGGTCACTCTCTCCTATGTCCTCTAACTTTTACAGCTGCTCTATTACCTGGCATACGTTACATAGATGCCAAAGGCTCAGGAATGACATTGGCTAATTTCAGTGCTAACATGTATCTCATTCGTCTTAGTCTGTCTCATTGTTCCTTACATGATATGCCCCAGTGTCAACCTCGCAAACTTGCAGTTTATTGATCTGGCCAATAACCAGCTAATACATGTCAACATGACTGTGTTTTTATCACTGTTAAATTTAAAGTTTCTAATTTTAGCAAGCAATCCTTTGATTGTATTAGTTAGTATGCCATTTAATGTATACTATGCACTGAAGAAACTTGATCTATCAGGAACGCACCTAGAAACTTTCGACAAAACATTGTTCATGTATTTACCTCAGGTAAAACTACTAAATTTGTCTTCTTCTGCCATTGGAAATGTAGAGTCTGAGGGGTTTGAAACAACACCACAATTAACAGAACTCGACATAACAGGCAATCAGGTCATAAACTTTCATCTCAAGTTATTTTCAAGATTATGTAAATTGATGAGCATATTTTCATCAAACTTTAGATTTTGCTGTGATCATTTACTTTCAGGACAGTCCAATAAAATAAAGTGTCTGTCACCACAACCTGAGTTTTCTTCATGTACAAAATTATTACCAACTGACTTGTCCAGGATTTTCTGTTGGCTGGTGTGTATATTTGCCATTTTAGGGAATGCACTTTGCTTCATGGTACCATATGTGGTAAAGAAAACACCCACATGCAATTCCGTCATATTCCTTGCTCATTTTCAAATTACTAACATGATAATGGGAATTCAAAATAGCATTGTTGCAGTAGCTAATGAAGTATTCCATGGTGAATATATCTTATATGAAAAGACATGGACAAACAGTGTGTCTTGCAAGAGTGCAACTTTTCTGTCCCTTTTGTCCAGTGAGTTGTCAGTTCTATTCATGTTGTTTATTACATTAAATCACGTCAGCATCCTTTATCTCCCTTTGACCAGAAGGAAATTCAGTCGACGTTCAACAGCTGCAGCTTGTGTTGTAACTTTGTTTGTTGCAAGTGTGTTGGCAGTGGTTCCTTTTATTCCTGGACTGTCACACTGGGGCCTTGATGGTCAGTCTGGTCTATGTCGTCTGGCATTGTTTGATTGTTACAATTGCAATCAACAGTTCAGATGGTTCACGGTAACTTTGATATTTAACTTTATATTCTGCATGATAACTGTTGCTGGTAATATTATTGTTCACAGAAGAATACCAAAATACCAAGTTGCTGTGGATTCTACCAAAAGATCAGTTTATTTTTCAGCACACTTGATGATACAAATGGCTGTGACAGGCTCTGTTTGCTGGTTATCATTTGGCCTGACCAGTGTGATGTCTTTGTGTGGTGTTGCTGTATCAGACAAGGTCCACGTGACTATGGTTGTGTTCATGTTACCATTCAATTCTGCATTCAGCCCACTGCTGTACATGTGGACTGTTGTAACACAGCGACGCCAACAGGCACAAGAAGAGAAGGTGTTACACATGCTGAAATCACGACTTTCCTTATCAGTGAAAACATTCACTTAATGAAAGAAAATGTATTATTGCAAAAACGATGCTACCTTATTCATAGCACACAAAGCACACCTTCATTTTCGATAACCCTCCATTTTAGAAGAATGTTTCAAGTTAATGGACAAACACAGGAGGAAAGTGTGTCCCCAGGTGTTCATGTGCGCGTGTGCATACATATGTGTGTCAACAAGTGTGTGTGTGTGTGTGTGTGTGTGTGTGTGTGTGTGTGTGTGTATGTGTGCATGTGTGTGTGTGTGTGTGTGTGTGCGTGTGTGTGTGTGCATATGTGTACATGTATGTGTCTGTGTGTGGGTGTGTGGGCAAACTGTTTTGTTTGTTGGCAATCCAGCAGCGACTGTAGGGTATTCGTTTATAATGACGATAATAATAATATTATGAATATAACGTGCTCAGTATTGATATTTAAATCACATCAGAACACAAACCACATCACACACTCA
>JAPXFY010003739.1:0-20468 GCA_030674185.1 Monoplex corrugatus | reverse complement strand
CTTTTTTAAAAGTACAAAAAGTTGTCTGTGAACCGGGTTTGAATTAAAAAATGACGGCATTATGCTATGGGGGGATCATTCCACTGTAGTCTGAAATAAGTGTTGTCACTTAAAGGGCGGGGGTTTTGACTACAAAAATTTTTTAAAAAAGTACACGCACGTATAGGTGCGCGCCGTAGGGAACGGAGCGGTCGGGTCAGCGCACGTGTAGGTGTCCCTCCGTAGGCAACGGAGCAAACCCCGCGCACGTATAGGGCTTTTCCGTAGGGAAAGATTTAAATTTTTTGTGGTTTGTGTTTGCTCGCTTTTCTGCGTGGGGTGCCGTGTATGTGAGTCAGTGTTTGTGTGTGTGTGTGTGTGGTGTTTTAGTAGGAGAGGATAACTTAACTGTTACAAAAAAATTTTGCCCCAAAAAATTTGCTATTTTGCCCCGTAAAGATTTAACATTTTGACGGAAATGTTTTTTTGGGAAATTTAATGTCCGAATCATCTTACCTGTATGTCAGCAAGTGGTGTCCATGTTTTACACTCTTAGAGCAATGTGGAGATTTCCTGTGATTTGTAGTTAGTGATTTCCTGTGGTTTGTAGTCTCGGTTACATGTAAATGACGTGTATTAAATAGAAGGTACGTGCAGACAAGCATATATATTAACACGTCACAGAGTTTAGAAGACTGACGTGACCAGTTTGACGGGGGCGTCAAGGTAAGACAGGGAGCAGTCTTCACGGCACAGATGGTCCCCGTCTGTCTTCATAAAATCCCCACGGTTTTTTTTTTACCAGCGTTACAACAAATAGCACAACACTGTTGTATTGTATTGTATTGTATTGTATTGTAAGACCATGAAGACCTGTAAGTTTTAAGACCATAAAGACCTAAGTTTTAAGGACAAACAACTACCCTGGATGTATCCATGCAGCATCCAGAAGTTACGGTGCCTGACGGAAATCGCGTGGCAGCACAAAAAGCTACGCCGTTGCTCTGGATCCGACCAATGCAGAGGGTAAATTGTGCAGATCCCAAGGGTGTGCAGGTTTGGATGGAGCGCGTATGGAATTGCCTGACGAATCCCTCCTATCATTATCATGTGTCCTACCGCATGGCGTTGGCGATTATGGCCCTCCATACGACTATCCCTTTGCGCTGCAAGTATATCTCTCCCACCCTCTCTCTTCAGCCACTCTGCAAGTCCGTCCAATTTCCTCCACCCTGGGTCTACCAGGTGTTCTCTATCCCTACAACTTCCCTATTGTGACCAAGTGCTCTAATCTCTTGCCTCATAGAATGCGTTATAAATGTTGCTCGTCCTTTCCTTATCTTCATTAATGTTCGTCTTGTGTCTGCCTCCTTCAAGACTGTCGTTTTTCTTTGCTGTCCATGGAACTCAATATTCTTCTTAGAAACCACATTTAAACTTAAAAAATCTGTATCTTACCGCTATGATATACATTTTCTATAATTGTGACCCTTCAAATTATTCAATTAAATTTAACTTAATTTATATCTTTGTTTCCGTCTTGTCTGGTTGCATGTACGCGTTGATTCTTTTTTCGTGTTTTTTTTCTTCCGATTCCTCTTTGCTTGAACGCGGGCGGTCACTTTTGGACTTCTGACAAAGGATTCGTTAAAGTCTATATACTTGTAAGCCTACTTCTAGTAAAACTTGATGAAAGCTGATCACAATACGATCATAAGGAAATCATGCATAGTTTCTCACGTTTATATTTACACGCCTCCAATCTCCATCACACGCCTCCAATCTCCAACACGCCCTAGAATACTGGACAGGCCCATTAAAACTCCAGTTGGACCACTCATCCAATTTGTTTAAAGGTCAGCCTATTAACAACCAGGACATTGATTAGACCAACACACACACACAGGCACACGCCATGTTGCAATTTCATAAACGCACATTAGAAAAAGAACAAGAACACATTTGCATTAATAGCAAGAAACACGAGGGTAGGAGTATCTCACGGATAAAACTCGAAAGACAACACGCAGTCTGAATCTTCACTCGACAAAATACTTTTATTACTACCGTCAATACATGTACACACAATTATCTTCCCCCCAAACAATAATTCATCTCGACTTGGACAGCCCTCTCCTTCACACACTTATCGTTGTTTAAACCTTTGGCTCCCTTACCCTATCCACCAGCTGCAAAAACTGACTCCTTCAACCCTGCTTCTTGCAGGAAGCTAGTGGATAGGGTGATAAAGGGTTAAGTTTTTGTTTTGCTAGCATGGTTGGCAATGCACGATTCTGGTGTACAGGGTGCGAGAGTCAAAGGGTTAAAGTCCAGCTTATTCAGTAGAGCATATCAGAGCTATAACCGTTTCAAAACATACACAATTCAACAGGAAATATAAACATTTAAGTGCACATATCAATGCATTCGGTCACATAATCTAAGGACATGCCCCCGGCGTTGACCACTCCGATTTATCGCACAGGGGACGTTTAAAAAACACCTGAATACAAATATTAGCATACTTAAGGGCACCAAAACAAAAACAGGCATAAATTACGTAAACTTGCTTCCGCATATCTCACCTCCCTAGAGCCAAAAATGCACTTTATTGTTTAAAGCCCAGCCGACTGCGCAGAGCCATGTCAGAGCTATAACCGCTTCAAAACAAAACTTCAAGAAAAAAAAAATTAAGTACACATATCAATGCATTCGCGCACATAATCTTAAGTACATGCTCCCGATGTAGGACCAGTCCGTCCGATTTATCGCACAGGGGAGATTTAAAAAACACCTAAATACAAATATAAGCATACATAAGGACACAAAACATAAAAACAGGCATAAATTACCTAAAATTGCTTCCACATATCTCACCTCCTTAGAGCAAAAAATGCACTTAATACATGTACCCAATCAGCAATCCGAAGAAAAAAGTACGCAAGACTTAATCGAAAAAATACAGGTGAATGAACCATTAAGGCAGAAAATAAGTAGAAATGACAAAGCAAGGCAACAGGGCAGAAACAAAGAGTGACAGAAAAGGAAATTTCTAGCGCAGAATTTCCAGAAGGTGGGGATACTATTTATATTGAAAGAGCCCCCGGCAACCAGCGGGGGAGCAGAGGGGATTAAAAAATATACGTGAACACAAATTTAAACTATAAGGGCACTAAACCAAAAATAGACCTGTACTTGAAATTGCTTCCGCATAGCTCATTGTACCAGAGCCAAAACATGAATTTAATACATGTACCCAATAATCAATTCTAAGATAAAGTACACAAGACTTGATCGAACGCGTACAGATAAATGGACCTGCAAGGCAGTAAATGATCGATAGAAATGACAAAGCAAAGGTGGAAGACAAAAACAACGACAGAAAAGAGGGCATTTCTAGCACACAATTTCCAGAAGGTGGGTATACTATTTATACTGAAAGAAACCCCCGGCATCCTCAAAAGGGCATTTTTATTTTTAACGAATAAATTTTAAACCAGTCTGTCCTTGCCAAGCAACCGTAAATCTACATTCACACACAATAGAACCTTCATTAGAAAATGCACACACAGCGTACTCGCCGGCCCCAACTGACCTAAACATTCGCAATACCTCACCCATGAACTTAGAAACAAAAACAAAACCCGCAACGAAAACATGCATACACACAAATAACTTGGGACACATTCGCCGTCCATACCTCATTAACCGTCCTCCACCCCATCCCCCCCACCACGCACACACACAAACTCCAAAAGCACACACCTTACACATGCTCTTCCACCCACACACACGCTCGCTCGCGCACGCACCCAACACACGTACGCACCCAAAACATGCATGCTCGCGCACACAGACACAAAAACACAAGACAAAACACTCAACACAACAGACGGGACAATGTTTTCCGTAAATTGCCAAAGGCAGGAAAATGCAGTTGGAATTCATATTGCTTGTAGCACAGCCGACGTCTCCAACATTATCATGGCCAACATCACACTGAAAACTACCCCACGTTTAATTAAAAATTTCATTTCACTTCATATTGCTTATAGCCCAGCCGACTACTTCAGCCATATCATGGGTTTAATCAAAAAGAATTGAAAAAAACAACCAAACATACAACTATCTTTTCAAGTTTCAATTTATTTTAAGTAATTCCCACAATACTCCACGTTTAACCCTTTGACTACCACCGCCTGTCCACCTGCGTCCTTCACTGTCAACCATGCCAGCAAAGCAAAATCGTAACCCTGTGACTCCCTCACCCTAACCTCCAGCTTCCTGCAGGAAGCTGGTGGATAGGGTGAGGGAGTCAAAGGGATACGCTTTCGGAATTGGCGGATAGGGTAAGGGAGTCAAAGGGTTAAAAACTTTTAAAATCCATACAAGTCTCAATTTATTTAAACATTTTCCCATACGCATAATCATACGAGCTGAAATTCCAGTACAACTTCTAAAAACGTAAAAATTGGATGATGTCTTGAAAAGATTCTTCAAAGAGCGTTACACACACACTAGACAGATAATATAAATACACAGACACACACACACACCACAATCACATACACGCACCACACATTTTATAATAACCGCCCCCCACCCCCCAAAAAAAATCAAAACAAAAAACGCACCTCGCACACGTCTTACACACACACACTATACACATACAATATAAACACGTACACATACAATATAAACACACAAATACACAATCACACTCCACAAAACAGGGTAAAATGTTTTCCTTATTAAATAGCGAAAGGCAGGAAAATTCAGTTAGATTTTCATATTGCTTATAGAACAGCCAACATCTAGATATCAGGCCAACTACTAATTCACTCATTTAATTAAAAAAAATTGAAAAAAATGAACAAACATCCTTTCAAGTTTCAATTTAGTTTTTAAAAAAATTCCCACAACACTCCGTTTAGCCCGTTGACTACCGTCACCTGTCCACCAGAATCCTGCATTGTTAACCATGCTAGCAAAGCAAAAACTTGACGATTCCCTCTCTAACCTTCAGCTTCCTGCAGGAAGCTGATGGATAGGGTGAGGGAATCAAAGGGATACGTTTTTGCAATTGGTGGACAGTGTGCAGGAGTCAAAGGGTTAAAAAGAATTGAAAAAAAGAAAAAAAACACAAAAATGACCAACCCTTCCAAGTCTCAATTTAAACTTTCACATACGCATGGTCATTACGACGTGAAATCCCATATCTTGTCAAAACGTAAACGTTGCCCGCTATCTTGAAAAGGTTCTTTAAAGAGTGTTAGAAAATGCAGTACGAATTTCTCACTTGACAAAGGAACTTAATTACAACTTTCAGAGAAATAGTCATAAAAATAGCTTCATAAATAACCCATAATTGAAATACAGTCACAATAAAATAATCGTATATATTTTAACGAATGAATTTTAAATCAATAGCAGTCTGTCTTTACCACGCAACCATACATCCACAACCACACACAATAGAGCCTTCATTAGAAAATGCACAAACACCCTACTCACCCACCACCATCCCCAAGGCCAACTGACCTAAACATCTGCCACACCCCACCACACCTAAGAAAAACAAAAACTACCACGACGAAAACATCCATCGACAGAAACCACAATTAGGACGCCTAACCGCCGTCCATATCTCCATATAACAACCGCCCTCCCCCCCCCCCCAAAAAAAAAAATCAAAACAAAGCACGCACCTTGCACATGTCTTACACACACACACATGCACGCACCACACAGCTTTCACTATAAAAATCACACACAGCGAACTCACCCACAACCACCCCAAGGCCAACTGACCTAAACATCCATTAAACCCTCCTCCAAAAAAAACCAAAAAAAACGATGAAAACATGCATACAAAAACCACAAACCGTCCATATCCCATTGTAACAACCGTCCCCCCAACACCCCCCTCCAAAAAAAACGCGCACCTCGCACATTGTCTTACACACACACGCACCACACACAAACTACATGTACACATTCACACGCACAAGCACACCACACACACACGCACCACACATGCGCGCACACACACACATACCAGACAATATAAACACAAACACAAATATATACACTCCAACAGAGGGTAAAATGTTTTCTTTAAATGGCAAAAGGCAGGAAAACGCAGTTAAGTTTCATATTGCCTAAAGCATAGCCAACAGCACTTGCAACTTACCTCACTTTTATTCAAAAAGACAATTGGAAAAAACGTACAACCATACTTTCAAGTTTCAATTTTTTTTAATTTCCACAATGCTCCACGTTTAACCCTTTGAATACCACCGCCTGTCCACCTGCGTCCTTCACTGTCAACCATGCTAGCAAAGCAAAAACAACCCTGTGACTCCCTAACCTCCAGCTTCCTGCATAGGGTGAGGGAGTCAAAGGTATACGTTTTTGCAATTGGTGGATATGTGCGGGGGGTCAAACGGTTAAAGACAATTTTTTTTAAAAACCGAAAAAAAACCACGAAAATACAGAACAATCCAAGTCTCAATTTAAATATTTTCCCATACGTATGGTCATTACGACGTGAAATCCTATTATATCTTGTCAAAACGTAAGAATTGCACGTTATCTTGAAAACGTTATTGAAAGAGTTAGAAAATGCAGTATGAATTGTTCACGTGACAAAAGGACCATTACAACTTTCAAAAATACTACCATAAAAATAGCTTCATAAATAACCCATAATTGACGAAATACAGGCACACAGTAAAATAATTTTTTCGTGTTTTAACGAATACATTTTAGATCATCAAGCAGTCTGTCTTTACCACACAGCCGTACATCCACAAGCACACACAACAGTCTTCATTAGAAAACGCACACACAGCGTACTCGCCCATCACCACCCCCAAGGCCAAATGACCTAAATATCCGCTATACCCCACCACACCCACGGGGGGGAAAAAACTATCACGACGGAAACACGCATACACAGAAACCACAACGCAGACACGTAACCGCCGTCCATATCCCACTGTAACAACCGCCCCACCCCAACCAAAAAAACAAAAAAATAGCACACACCTCGCGCATCGTCTTACACACACACACACCCCTGCCTGTAACCTTCCCCCCCCCCCTCCCCAAAACACACTTTATACTATCAAAAGACAAAAATTTAAGTATTGTTGTAATCAATGCTACCATACAACGGAAATTAAAGTATTGATATTAATCAATGCTACGATACAGTTGCCATCGAAAGGTTTAAGAAAAAATAGCCGTGGTAATCAGTGCCACTTTTCCTTTAATGTGAAATAAACTATGGTAATAAACACTACCATATAGCAATGTTCATGTAAAATTCAAAAAGAAAAACACCACCACCACCGGTCAGTTTTCATCAGAGAAGAAAAAAAAACTAGGGTAATCACCACCGTACATTTTTCACTTTTTGTTTTAATGCCCAGCCTACTGCACGGAGCCTTTTTTCCCCTTTTGTTGTTTAAAGCCCAGCCGACTGCGCAGAGCCATATCAGGGCTATAACCGCTTCAAAACGTACAAAACTTCAAGAAAAAAAAGTACACATATCAATGCATTCGCGCACATAATCTAAGGACATGCCCCCGGCATAGGACCATTCCGTCCGATTTATCGCACAGGGGAGATTTAAAACACATCTGAATACAAATATAAGCATACATAAGGACACCAAAACATAAAAACAGGCATAAATTACCTAAAATTGCTTCCGCATCTCACCTGCTTAGAACCAAAAAATGCACTTAAAATACATGTACCAATTATCAATCCGAAGAAAAAAGTACTTAAGACTTTATCGAAAAAATACAGGTGAATGGACCATTAAGGCAGAAAGAAGTAGAAATGACAGATAGAAAGGCAACAGGGCAGAAAGAGTGACAGAAAAGAGGAAATTCTAGCACAGAATTTCCAGAAGGTGGAGATATTTATACTGAAAAAAAAAACCCGGCAACCCAACGGGGGGCTCAGGGTTATAATCGTCTCAAAACGTACACAACTCAATGGAGGAAAAAAACGAAACAAATTACTCGTCAATGCATTCGCGCACATAATCTTAGGATATGCTCTATGCATTTACCACTCCGAATTTATTCCAAGGGTTTAAAAAAATCTGACTACAAATTTAAACAAACACTAAATCATAACGTGGGCCCAAAATTACCTATAATTTCAGCACATCACATTTTCTTACAGCAAAAAATGCACTTAATACCCTATCAATGTTTTGTTTACAGCCCAGTCGACTGCACCATTTCCAAAAATAATGCTTCAACTGGGAAAAAACAGGTAAAAGAAATTTTAAGTACACATACCAATGCATTCACATACATAATCTAAGTAAATGTCTGGCGTTGACCAATCCTGTCAAATTCATCACACGTGACGTGGGCTTTAAAAAGAATACCTGAATACAAGTCAAATATAAGTAAGGACACTAAAACATACAACGGGCCTAAATTACTTAAAATTGCTTCCGCAAATCCCATATGCGTAACGCCAAAAATGCACTTAACACATGTACCCAATCGCTATTACTATGATTTTTGTTTCAAGCCCAGCCGACTGCGTAGAGCCGTATCACGGCTATAACCTTTTCTAAACATGCACCATACTTCAACATGAAAAAAAAGGAAAAGAAAAAACTGTCGTAAAGGTTGGAAGTCATTTCAATCGCACACACAATCCTGCAGGATGTCCAAAATGACCACTTGAAAAAAAAGTCCCGCTCCAAAGTAAAGGAATGAAGAACAGAAACTAGGAAATTTCTAGCACAGAATTTCCAAAAGGTGGGAGTACTATTTGTGACCTCCCAGCACGAAATCGGTCTTAACTAGCATTTTGGGTATTTTGAGATACACATCACTGGAAAGTGTACATTCTGCTGATTATTTTGGTACCTGAATAAAGCTTGTACTCAAAAAAAAAAAAAATGTAGAGAAGTTATATATGCTTAAAGTCATTAAGTTGTTTGACGGCCATTTTGAGAAAACGGCCTCTAAAGTTTTTATGAACTCTCCTACACATTTTGCTTAAATTTATTTGGTGGCTTTGGCCCGGTTTGTTTCTAATTTTAACTGTCATTATCTGAAAGGTGCACCAAAGAGAGCTTTGTCAGTATATTACGGGTTACAGTTCGCAATAAAGGACAAAAATAGGTACTTTTGGTAAGAAATTGCATTCTTTCTGCTGCGATCAGTGCATTAAAATACCATTTTAAATTGATATTTTTTCAAGAAAAAAATTCTGTGGGGGATAGATTATAATTCACAGAAATCAATTTTGAGAAAAAGTCAAAACACCCTAGACAGACCCTCAGTCACCTTTTCAGCTCCTAGTGCTGCTGACTGACCGAGTTAAAGACTTGATTTGGTGGTGGGAGGTCACATTTATACTGAAAAGCCCCCGGCACCCCACGGGGGTAATTTTCATTTTGACTATGAACTGCCAACGCACAAAAACAATAAGAACGCGTACTCAACCTACAAGATAGACGTTTAACTTTCGGCTTACCTGCCTTTGCCAATCTACAGCACGCACACACACACACACACGCGCGCACACACATACGGACAAAAAGAACAATATTTCCCCGACATCTCGCCGAGCGGAAGAAAATGACCAATGCTTAAGATATGTAACCCCCTTTTATTTTCGTTACCGCGATGGTATTGCTGTTGAACATACTGACCGATTGGTTTTAGGTGCGCACTTGAAATGATTCCCTTTATTACCGTGTCAGTTTTTCTGTTCTGTTTTTGGTTTCACACTATTTTAGTTATGCGCTCACTAGAAAACCTACGCTTATATGGTAATCATAAGCCGATCACAAAACCTACACTATACGGTAATCATAAACCAACCACAAAACCTGCATTTATACGGTAATCATAAGCCAACCACAAAACCTACACTATACGGTAATCATAAGCCAACCACAAAACCTACACTATACGGTAATCATAAGCCAACCACAAAACCTACACTATACGGTAATCATAAGCCAACCACAAAACCTACACTATACAGTAATAATAAGCCAACTACAAAACCTACACTATACGGTAACCATAAGCCGACTACAAAACCTACACTATACAGTAATCATAAGCCAACCACAAAACCTACACTATACGGTAATCATAAACCAACCACAAAACCTACACTATATGGTAATCATAAACCAACCACAAAACATAGTAATCATAAACCAACCACAAAACCTACTTATACAGTAATCATAAACCAACCACAAAACCTATTTATACGGTAATCAAATCAACCACAAAACACTATATGGTAATCATAAACCAACCACAAAACCTACACTTATATGGTAATCATAAGCTGACCACAAAACCTACATTTATATGGTAATCTTAAGCTGACCACAAAACCTACATTTATACGGTAACCATAAGCTGACCACAAAACCCGTCTTTTACCTGACCGCCCCCCTACCCCCTGGCTCACTCATGAGATCGCCTGTGCAAAACGTGCCCGCCGCAGAGCAGAGCGCCGCTGGCGCAAATCCAAACTCACTGTACACAGGCAACTTTTCTAAGCCTCTAAAACAAAAGTATCCACCCTCATTGCATCAGCAAAAACAAGCTATTTCCAAACCAAAATCCTGAATGCCTCTTCTTCAAAAGAACTCTTTACAACCATGAATCATCTCCTTGGCACACGAAAAGATTTACCTCTCCCAACAAAACATACAAATGAAGAACTCCCATCTGTATTCTCCAACTATTTCACCACCAAAATACAAACTCTTCGTGACAGGCTTGACAGGACACCCTGTCAACCATGCCCACCTGACCCTTCCTTCTCTGGCACACCTCTTACTACTTTTACCCCAGTCTCACAAGAAGAAATTCTCAACACAATCAGATCCATGTCGTTCAAAACCTGCGAACTGGATCCTCTTCCAGGTTCTGTCTACGCCGACTGTCTCCCTACTCTCCTCCCATTCATCACTGACATCATCAACACTTCTCTTCAAACTGGAACTGTCCCAGATTCTTTCAAGTCTGCTATTGTTCACCCTCTCCTCAAGAAACACAATTTAGATCCAAATGAACTGAAAAATTACCGGCCTATCTCTAATCTCTCTTTCTTGTCAAAACTCCTTGAAAAAGTCGTCCTCAACCAGCTGAACTCTCACCTGTCTGCCAACAATCTCCTCAATCCTTTCCAGTCAGCCTACCGCCAGTGCCATAGCACTGAAACTGCCCTACTACACATTCTCAACAATCTCCTCCTTGCAACTGATACTGGCAAAGTCTCTCTCCTCACTCCTTGATCTGTCTGCAGCCTTTGATACCATTGATCATGGTATTCTCCTTTCTAGACTTCATCATACTTTTGGCATCTCTGACATTGCTCTGTCTTGGTTCACTTCATACCTATCAAACAGAAAACAAACCGTTCTCATCAATGGCACTTACTCTCAACCTGCATACCTGACCTGTGGTGTTCCACAAGGATCTGTCCTTGGCCCTGTTCTTTTCACTCTTTACACCTCCCCCCTGTCCACCATCACCAACTCCCATTCTATAAAACACCACTTCTATGCTGATGACACCCAACTTCAAGACAGTGACTCACCTGATAATATACAGCGCCTGACTCGCACCACTGAGTGTTACTCGGACATTAAGAACTGGATGACACACAATAGACTTCAGCTTAATGACGACAAAACAGAAGCTATCCTCATTGGCACCCGTCAGAAACTCTCAGCTGCCTCCTCTTTCTCTCCCATTATGTAACACATCAGTCCCAATTTCTGATTCAGCTAAAAACCTTGGTGTCTGCATTGACTCTACCCTCTCCATGAACAACTTTGTTTCTCAAACTGCCAGATCCTGCTACTATCATCTCCATCGTATAAAGCTGATCAGGAAGTATCTCTGTCGAAACAACTGCAAAACTCGTTCTCTCCTTCATAATGTCTCGCATTGACTATTGCAATTCACTCCTGTCTGGTCTTCCTGCCTCCACCATTCACATCCTACAGCGCATTCAAAACAATGCTGCACGCCTTGTACTCAAAAAGAAAAAAGCTGACCACATATCTCCTCTCCTGGCACAACTTCACTGGCTCCCTGTATCAAAGCGCATACAGTACAAACTAGACACCATGTGCTACAAAAGCCTCAATAACGCAGCCCCCGATTACCTGTCAAGCCTACTTGAGATCTATGTTCCCTCACGTACCCTCCGCTCTGCCTCTGATCCTCTGACTCTTCGCTTTCCACGCACTAAGCTCAATACCTATGGTCCACGAGCCTTCTCTGTTTCTGGTCCACTCTCCTGGAACAAACTTCCTCTCTCAGTCCGTCAGCAACCTACTTTTGTCTCCTTCAAGTCCGCTCTCAAAACTCACCTTTTCTCTCCTGCATAAAATCCTAACCTCACTCAACCCTCCCCTCTGCAGCCTGTCTCCGCTCGGAGGGAATCACATGGTTATAATATATAATTGTATGCTATGCTCTCTATAATTTTCCATTGCTTTTATTCTTGCTTTTATTGCTTTTATTCTTTCTCCCCATTTATAGCCATGCGTGTGTGTGGGTGTGTGTGTGTGTGTGTGTGTGTGTGTGTGTGTGTGTGGTCTATGTGTGCGTGCGTGTGTGTGCGTGCGTGTGTGTGCGAGCGTGCGTGCCTGCGTGTGTGTCTGCTTCAGCGCTTAGATTTGATTTTATCAAGATTTTGCGCTATATAAATATTGTAATTATTATTATTATTATTACAAAACCCACACTACACGGTAAACATAAGCCGACTAAAAAACAAAACAACAGGCTACATTACATCTACGTTGTACCGACTTTGTTGCGTAGGGAACCAGAGACGAGCAACTTTTTAGCGTAAAATATAGACTAGGTAAAACAGTAAGTAGGGCCTCAGGGCCTGGCCAGCTCATGGGTTTACGTGCAGGCTTAAGGCCTGTGCCACGGTCACAATACACATAGCACATGTGACGTTAGTGCATATGGAATTCGCTCCGATCGCAGAGACGTCATCTGCGAAACTGAAACTAAAATTGAATTGCGTGGGTTAAAAAAAAAGTGTTATACATAAAATCCATACGTCATGTTATAAGTTTACGATTTTCTACCCAGCAAAGTGGGAAAGGATAGGGTAGAGGATATAGTTGGACCTCATGGCCTTGGTACACAAAATGAAAGGGGAGGGAAACTTGTAGAATGGGCACAGATGAATAAATTCATAGTAGGTAACACCTGGTCTGAGCAGCCTAATATAAGAAAATGCACTTGTATGAGTCCAGGAGATAATAACAAAAACCAGATGACACCGTGCTAATTGCGGAAAGTGAAAGGGACCTACAAAACCTTGTGAATATACTTTAAATAGAAAGCAAAGGTAAGGGGTTGGAACTAAACAGCAGGAATACTGAAGTCATGGTGATCTGTAAAAAACATGAAATCCCCTCATCCAAAATAACAGCAAATGGCACAACCTTGACAAGTTTAAATAGCTGGGAACTATCATTTCACCAGACGGCAGATGCACATCAGAAATAGCCAGCAGAATCGACAAAGCCGAAACAACATTCAAGAAGATGGAAAGCATTCTTACCAACAAATACCTATCAATTATCAGGAAGAGAGTTCTGTAATGTTATATAGAACCAATACTGTTGTACGGTTGCGAGGCGTGGACAGTCAAGCAAAGCCAGAATAAGATTGAGGCAGCCAAGATGTGGTTTCTAAGAAGGATGTTGAGTTCCATGGACAGCAAAGAAAACAAACGAGACGGTCTTGATGGAGACAGACACAAGTAGATCATTCATACGGAAGATTACTTAAAGGCAGGCTCATCCATAGGCCATTTTATGAGGAAAAGGGAATTGGAACACCTGGTCACAACGGGAAAGATGGGGGGAAGGAGAGCACCGGGTGGACCCGGGGAGAAGATACTAGACGGACTTGCAGTGTGGCTGAAGACAGGGAGGGTGGAAGAGATGCTTGAGGCAACAAGAGACAGATGGAAGTCCATAATCGCCAACGCCATGCTGCAAGGCACCTGATGATGATTAAGTATAATTTACGGCATTCGCGGTTATTTTTTTTTGAACAAGCGAGAAGTTTTGCAAACGTTTTTTCACTGTTCCAACAATTGTGTCATGACCAAACATCAGCCCCTTTAACACGACAATGTGTTAAGGTTAGAACGGGGTTAAGGTTAGTAGTGGTTATTATTATTTTCACGTTAGATTCAGCGCGACATTTGTTCGGGCACAGTTGTCGGAACCACAAACGCCATTCACCTGACGTTATCAGAACGGCACCGAGAAAATTTATACGATAATGGGAAGGTCATACATACTGTTTTTCAAAACTTGCTGGCGAACAGAATATTCATCATCATCAGGTGCCCTGCCGCATGGCGTTGGCGACCATGGACCTCCAGCCATCTCTATCTCTCGTTGCCCGAAGCATCTCCCCCACCCTCCTCGTCCCCAGCCACTCTGCAAGTCCGTCCAGCATTTTCTCCCTGGGTCTACCTGGTGCTCTCTTTCCCTCCAGCTTTCCCGTTGTGACCATGTGCTCCAAATCCCCCTTCCTCATAAAATGGCCTATAAATGTTGACTGTCTTTTCCTAATCTTCCTTATGAGTGATCTACTTGTGTCTGCCTCCATCAAGACTGTCTCGTTTGTTTTCTTTGCTGTCCATGGAACTCGACCTTCTTAGAATTAACCACATCTCGGCTGCCTCAATCTTGTTCTGGCTTTGCTTGACTGTCCACGCCTCGCAACCGTACAACAGTATTGGTTCTATATAACATTCCAGAACTCTTCCTGATGTTAATTGATAGGCATTTGTTGGTAAGAATGCTTTCCAGCTTGAATGTTTTGGCTTGGCCGATTCGGCCAGCTATTTCTGATGTGCATCTGCAGTCTGGTGAAATGATCGTTCCCAGCTATTTAAACTCAACCTGTCTCAAGGTTGTGCCGTTTGCTGTTATTTTGGATGAGGGGATTTCATGTTTTTTACAGATCACTATGACTTCAGTCTTCCTGCTGTTTAGTTCCAACCCCTTACCTTTTCTATTTAAAGTATATTCACAAGGTTTTGTAGGTTCCTATCACTTTCTGCAATTAGCAGTGTCATCTGCGTATCGAATGTTTTATCATTTTTCCTCCAACCTTTAATCCATGGTCTTCCTCTAGTTTCTCATGTTTTCGCTGTAAAGTGAAAACAGATCTGGTGATAAAACACAACCCTGTCTAACTCCTCTTTTGATGTTTTGGAAAGAACTTATATTTTTTATTCTTATTGCAGCTGTTTGTTCCCAGTACATATTTCTGATTATTCGTAGATCTTTTTCATCACTATTGAGTCTTTCTAGTTGGTGAATCAATTCTTCATGTCTGACCCGATGGAAAGCCTTGGTATAGTCAACAAAGCATAAATATAAATCCTTGTTCACCTCGACTGACCTCTATGATAGTTCTTAAGATGTATATGGCATTAATAGTTCCTTTCCCTTCCACAAATCCCCACTTTTCATCTGCTATTCTATTCCTTGTCATGATTATTTTTAATAGGATCTTGGTTACATGACTCAAACTGATTGTGCGATGGAGTTCGCATTCTATAGCCCCTGTCTTCTTTGGAAGTGCAATGAAAATTGATTTTGACATATCTTTGGGGATTTTTCCAGTGTCGTAAATTTCATTCAGGACTTTTTTTTCTATACCAAATTCCTCCAGGGCTTCAATCATCTGTGGTAATGTTGTCTGGTCCTGGGGCTTTTCCTGGTTTCGTCTTTTTCAATGCTGCTCTAACTTCATCTTTCATTATGGGTGGTCCTTCAAAGTTCTGTCTTGTGTTCTGCGTTTCTGTCATCTTCAAAAAGGTCTTTAATGTACTCTCCCCATCTACCTAATATTTTATCTTTTTCCATGCTATGCTAGATACAGCCTGAAAAAAGCCAAATATTGCTTGTACAAAACAATCACCGATGCCAATTAACTCTAAGAACGGCCTTGTACAAATGACCAATGCCAATCAACTGTAAGAACGACCTTGTACAAATCACTAACGCCAATTAAATCTAAGGACGACCTTGTAAAAATCATGCCAGTCAACTGTAAGAACGACCTTGGGTCTATTCGTATGAAATGCTAATTGTGTACACTAAGCGCCTACATTTGCTCTAACCGATGTTTTTGTAACCTTAACGCATGGCATGGCCACTTTTTGTGGAGTTCTCGCTTTTTCCCCAAGACGTCGATTTGCCTCGCTTGTTCCCCAGTTATCACTGTTCATAAAGACTGACTTCATTTTCTCAGATTAAACGAGACATGGAAATTATGCTGTATGTTCCCTATTTTCTTCTTTTGTTTGATACGAGACATAGAAATTATGCTGTTTGTTCCTTATTTTCTTTGTTGTTTGATACTAGACATGGAAATTATGCTGTTTGTTCCTTATTTTGTTGTTTGATACTAGACATGGAAATTATGCTGTTTGTTCCTTATTTTATTGTTGTGTTGTTTGATACTAGACATGGAAATTATGCTGTTTGTTCCCTATTTTCTTATTTTGTTGTGTGATACTAGACATGGAAATTATGCTGTTTGTTCCCTATGTTCTTATTGTGTTTGATACTAGACATGGAAATTATGCTGTTTGTTCCCTATTTTCTTATTGTGTTGTTTGATACTAGACATGGAAATTATGCTGTTCCTTATTATTGTTTGATACTAGACATGGAAATTATGCTGTTTGTTCCCTATTTTCTTATTGTGTTGTTTGATACTAGACATGGAAATTATGCTGTTTGTTCCTTATTGTTTGATACTAGACATGGAAATTATGCTGTTTGTTCCCTATTTTCTTATTGTGTTGTTTGATACTAGACATGGAAATTATGCTGTTTGTTCCTTATTATTGTTTGATACTAGACATGGAAATTATGCCGTTTGTTCCTTATTATTGTTTGATACTAGACATGGAAATTATGCTGTTTGTTCCCTATTTTCTTATTGTGTTGTTTGATACTAGACATGGAAATTATGCTGTTTGTTCCTTATTTTCTTATTGTGTTGTTTGATACTAGACATGGAAATTATGCTGTTTGTTCCCTATTTTCTTATTGTGTTGTTTGATACTAGACATGGAAATTATGCTGTTTGTTCCTTATTGTTTGATACTAGACATGGAAATTATGCTGTTTGTTCCTTATTGTTTGATACTAGACATGGAAATTATGCTGTTTGTTCCTTATTATTGTTTGATACTAGACATGGAAATTATGCCGTTTGTTCCCTATTTTCTTATTGTGTTTGATATCTGTTCTCTGCCTTACGTTTATGTTTGACAAAGGTCGGTTGGTCACAAATTTGTGTTCGTCTTGTCTGTTATACTGAATACACATTTCCATTCTATTTTCAATTTTTTTTCCTGATTCCTTAATGTGTATAATGCATATTATATTCGTACAACCTTAACGTGTATATCAGATTCGTACTATCCGATGGTTGTGTAATTTTGAGGCGCAAATTGTAAGACCGCTTTATATGTAGCCTCAGCGTATTAACGTAATAACGAGCGTTTTGTGTTAAACGTTGCCTTACAGTCTACAGTATAAGCCACCTAACAAAAAATTTTAAAAATGAAACCCGAGTCACGCACGCATATAGCCTCTCCTTCCCCAACACACACACACACATTATGAGAAACGGTGACGGAGGAAATTTCTAGCGCAGAATTTCCAGAAAGTGGGGATACTAGTTATACTGAAAGTGCTCTCGACATCCCCACGAGGGTACAGACAGTAAATGCCATACACGACGTCGATTCATATTCCACTGCGATTTACACATTTACTCGCTTATCACATCCCCCACCCAAGCCCAAACACACAATACACACGTATTTAATCTATTTAAATGAAAAATGATGAAGGACCAAGACATCCATGTTGGAACATCTATATACCCATTAACAGTTTAAAAAAAGAGAAATGTGACCTCCCACCACCAATTCAGTCTTAACTCTCAGTCAGTCTTAACTCAGTCAGTCTTAACTCTCAGTCGAACAGCGCTAGGAGCTGAAAGGGTGACAGTCTATCTGGGGCGTTTTGACTTTCTCAAAATTGATTTCTGTGGATTATAATCTATCCCCCACAGAATTTTTTTTCTTGAAAAAATAATTTGAAATGGTATTTTAATGGACTGATCGCAGCAGAAAGAATGCAATTTCTTACCAAAAGAACCTATTTTTGTCCTTAATTGCGAACCGTAACCTGTATCGAACATTACATGTAATATACTGACAGAAAGCTCTTTGGTGCACCTTTCAGATAATGACAGCTAAAATTAGAAACAAACCGGGCCAAAGCCACCAAATAAATTTAAGCAAAATGTGTAGGTGAGTACATAAAAACTTCAGAGGCCGTTTTCTCAAAATGGCCATCATACAACTTGATTTTAAACATACATAACTTCATTTTGTTTAGTACAAGCTTTATTCAGGTACCAAAATAATCAGCAGAATGTACACTTTCCAGTGATATGTATCTGAAAATACCCAAAATGCTAGTTAAGACCGATTTCGTGCTGGGAGGTCACAAATGGTTACGCCCACATGTCTAAATTTCCGTTAGGCAAGACACCTTAGACATGTAAAAGATCTATACACAGTTGGTCCATCTTTTCTGAAACCATTTCTGTCCCTTTCTCTCAAAACCTTAATACATGCTACCTTTGGGAAAGGTATCCCGAATTACAAACGCAAAATCAGTTGACTAAATATGAACATGGTACAAAAGCGAATAATTTAACAGCTAAAATAACACAACCACCACTGATAATTCCATTAGTGCCGATTTTTGGTACCTTACTTTTGTTTAAAGCCCAACCGACTGTGCAGAGCCCCCGGCAACCCAACAGGGGATATGTCCAGGTAATACGTGCAAACACTAAAGTATATAAAAAGAAAACAGCCCTGGGATGCAAAACTTGTTCAGTGCTGTCAACCTTTACTCTCTTGTAATAATAAAATGTCCAATTAATACGTGCAAACACTGAAGTACACACACACACTGGGATGTAAACTTGTCCAACGCTCTGTCAACCGTCAACATTAACTCTTAACACACACACAAACAAAAATAGCCAAACATACACACGAATCAGGCAGGCACGAGTTCTGGCCCACAAACATTCTGGTTTTGTCATCCTGGTTCCAGTACCACGAATTCCTGTTCTTGTGATCCAAACTCTTATAATGAAGTCTAGGGAACTAAATCTACCTATGCATGTGCCTTTTCCCGGAGTTGCCGTTTGCTGGATTCCTTGGAGTCGCCGTTTTCTTAAGTCATTCGGTGCACATTTCCCTGGAGTTGCTGTAATCAACATTTCCCCGATTGCGCTGTAGTTGCCATTTCCTGTTGTCGCCATAGTTGCCATCGCTCCGAGTTGTCATCGTTTCCTGGAGTCGTCGTAGTCTTCCATTTCCCTGGAGTCGTAGTCTTCCATTTTCCTGGAGTCGTCGTAGTCTTCCATTTCCCTGGAGTCGTCATAGTCTTCCATTTCCCTGGAGTCGTCATAGTCTTCTATTTCCCTGGAGTCGTCATAGTCTGCCATTTTCCTGGAGTTGTCATTTTTATGGAGTCGTGGTCTCTATTTTCCTAAAGGCTGGAGTCGTAGTCGCCATTTTCCTGGAGTGGTCGTAGTCGCCATTTTCCTGGAGTGGTCGTAGTCGCCATTTTCCTGGAGTGGTCGTAGTCGCCATTTCCCTGGAGTCGCCATTTTCGTAGAGTCGCCATTTTCCTGAAGTCGTCGTAGTCGCCATTTTCCTGGAGTCATTTTCCTGGAGTCACTGCAGCCATTTTCCTGGAGCCGCCATTTTCCTGGCGTCGTCGTAGTCGCCATTTTCCTGGAGTCTCCCTTTTCCTCAATCCGCCATTTTCCTGGAGTCGTCGTAGTCGCCATTTTCCTGGAGTCGTCGTAGTCGCCGTTAACCCGAGTCATAGTCACCTTAACCTCGAGTCGTCATAGTCGCCATTTTCCTGGAGTCGTCATAGTCTTCATTTCCCCAGAGTCGTCGTAGTCGCCGTTTACCTAGAGTCGTAGTCGCCATTTTCCTGGAGTCGTCATAGTCGCCGTTTACCTAGAGTCGTAGTCGCCGTTAACCTGGAGTCGTAGTCGCCGTTAACCTGGAGTCGTAGTCGCCGTTCACCCACAGTCGCCATTTTCCCGCGTTGCCGTAGTCGTCATTTCCCCGGAGTCGCCGCCGCCGCCATTTCCTCAGAGTCGCCATTGGCCTGCAGTACATATACAAATAGTTTGTGGGCTGCACCTTTCATTAGAACTTTAATAATTCAGGGGCCTTTACGTGCACAGCTAATTTTAAACCCAACCATTAAGACAGTTTTCGAGGTGTGAATGCTTAATGATTTTACGTTTGCATAAGCATTATAATATATAAGCCACGATGG
>JAPXFY010003738.1:12500-20468 GCA_030674185.1 Monoplex corrugatus | reverse complement strand
TTTGCATTGTTATTTTTAATGTTATTGCATGGTGATCAGTAAAAAACATAAACCCCCCAGCAAGAAAAACCAAAGGCACAACCTTGACAAGGTTAATAAGTTCAAATCCCTTTGGAACGGTCATTTCATCAGACAAGATGCACATGGGAAATAGCTGGCAGAATCGGCCCAAGCCAAACGCATTTAAGAAGTGACAAGCATTCTTACCAACAAATGCCTATCAATTAACATCAGAAAGAGAGTCCTTGAATGTTAATAAAACCAATACTGTTTTTACGGATGCGAGGCATGGACAGTCAGCAAGCAAAGCCAGAGATGGATTGAGGCAGCCGAGATGTGGTTTTTTCTAAGAAATGTTGAGAGTTCCATGGACAAGCAAAAAAAAACAAACGAGACAGTCTTGATGGAGGCAGACACAAGTAGATAAACTCATAAGGAAGATTAGGAAAAGACAAGCAACATTTATAGGCCATTTTATGAGGAAGGGCGGAGCACCTGGTCACAACGGGAAAGCTGGAGGGAAAGAGAGCATCAGGCAGACCCCAGGGAGAAAATTGCTGGACGGACTTGCAGAGTGGATGGGGATGAGGAGGGTGGGGGAGAATGCTGGGGGCAACGTGAGATAGAGATGGTTGGAAGTCCATGGTCGCCAACGCCATGGGGCCCAGGGCACCTGATGATGAAAAGTTATTGTTTAAACTGTTGCTTAAACCCCAGCCAACTGCAGAGAATCATATCAGGCCTGTAACCATCTCAAAAAGTACAGTATAGAGGACAACAAGCTTCAAAAACTAGAAAACTATCTTTTGGTGTATGCAGACACTGCGAAAGACAGTGACCATATTTGCATTTGACGACGCCCTAATGATGTGAGAGAAATGCTTTTTGGTATTGCTATTGTGGTTTGTTGTGGATCGTGTGTGGCAGTATATAGTCTGGAGATGCGTGCTCGTGCGTGCGTATGAATATATGTGTGCGCATGCTCATTTGTTTGTTTCTGAGCTCTCCGATCTCAAGATTAAAAAGATTTAGCAACGGTAAACAGTTTTTCTATGGTGGTTGTTTTCAGTTGGTCGAATTCTAAATATTGTGACTTCTATTATGTTCAGTTTTCTAGTTTTTGAAGCCCGACATTTCGTACATTGCTATACAATATCAACAGCAAAGAAAGTTTTCAGATCGTTTGGTTGTCGGAGTCTTTGCTGTCGCAATCCATGCATGTATTTTTATACGGTCAAGAATCAAAAGATAAACATGACTGTGGCTTGGTGTGCCTTGTTTTTCTCGTTCTTCCAGGAGTTACGTTAGTAGTAGGCCTGTTTGTGCGTCAGCACGTGCGTGTTTTCGTGTGTGTGTGTGTGTGTGTGTGTGTGTGTGTGTGTGTGTGTGTGTGTGTGTTTGTGTGTGGTGTGTTGTGTGTGTGTGTGTGTGTGTGTGTGTGTGTGTGTGTGTGTGTGTGTTGTGTGTGTGTGTGTGTGTGTGTGTTTGTGTGTGTGTGTGTGTGTGTGAGGGGGGGTTGTGTGGGTGTAGTGTGTGTGTGTAGTGTGTGTTTGTAGTGTGTGTGTGTAGTGTGTGTGTGTGTGTGTGTGTGTGTGTGTTCGTGTGTGTGTTCGTGTGTGTGTGTGTGTGTGTGTGTGTGTTCGTGTGTGTAAGGTATGTGTGTGTGTGTGTGTGTATGTGTGTGTGTGTGTGTGTGCGTGTTGTGTGTGTGTGTGTGTGTAAGGTATGTGTGTGTGTTTGTGTGCGTGCGTGCGTGCGTGCGTGTGTGTGAGTGTGTTTGTGTGTGTGTGTGTGTGTGGAGTGAGTGTAATTGTATATTTGTGTGTGTGTGTCCATGTGTGTGAGAATGTGTGTGTGCATGTGTATGTGTATGTGTATGTGTATGCATGTGTGTGTGTGTGTGTGTGTGTGTGTGTGTGTGTGTGTGTGTGTGGGTATCTGTGTGTGTGGGGTTTGTGTGTTTGTAGTGTGTGTGTGTGTAATGTGTGTGTGTGTGTGTGTGTGTGTGTGTTCGTGTGTGTAAGGGGTGTGTGTGTGTGTGTGTGTGTGTGTGTGTGTGTGGTGTGTGTGTGTGTGTGTTCGTGTGTGTAAGGTATGTGTGTGTATGTGTTTGTTCGGTAAACAGCTTTCTATGGTGGTTGTTTTCAGTTGGTCGAAGTCTAGATATTGTGACTTCTATTATGTTCATTGTGTTTTTGAACAGTGTTTGAAGTCCAGTTGACTGTGCAGAGCCACATCAGGACTACAGCCATCTTACAAAGTACACCATACCCATATCTTACCAAAAAATATCAAATAGAAGAATATAATGCAAAACTGAGCTGGAATTCACACGCTTTTAAAAGAAAAAATGGTTGCCATATTTGTCCCTGGTAGCAGATGAAGTTTGATGTGACTTTCAAATGAAGTTTGATGTGACATTTGGCTTCTTTATGAGATACATATATGCGTGATTTCTATATGACCTGCCTGTTTATATTTGAATGTTTGTATTACACATAATTGTAAATGACTGTAAATTCATGCACATAGAACCTTTGATGAAGATAATATCACTTATAGTGAAAAGACGTTAAATCAAGGATGAAGATGTAGGCGTTTTGCATGTATTTTGAACTTTGGGTCTCATGCGGATAATCTTGCTTTGCTAAAGCGTTTATCGTTGACCTCTTACTCAGAGAGAATACTAATAAAATACAAACAAACAAACAAACAAACAAACAAACTAACTAACAAGCAAACAAGCAAACACCACCAACAACAACTAAAATCTAAAACTGTATAAATTAAACGACCTTATATTGTTTAAGAAAACATAACAGACTAATAGATATGGCGCATGTACATGATTTTTGCTCAATCTATTGTATACACATCTTGTTCTTTTTTGTGTGATATTGTAATAATGTTTAGCAAACATCGTATTTATTTGTGTTTTGTCAAAAAAGAATTAAAAAAAAAGTTTGAGAAAAAAAGTACACCATACCTCGCAGAAGATTAAAAAAAAAAAAAAGAAAAGTACACACATCAACAATTTTGCGCACGTGATCAAAGGCTACATTCCCTGGTGTTGACTACTCCGTCCAATTTATCACCATTAGATTTTAAAAAAAACATACCTGAATACAAATGTAAACATAATTAAAGGACACTAAAGCATACATACAAAAACTGGCCTGAAATACCTATAAAAGCGCACAAAAGAATCGATTAACAAAATTGAAGGAAACCTCTTTAGAAATAATACAAAAGAGAACATGAATGAATTTGATCAACTTAAGTGCAATTCGAGCTGATCTCCAAAACAGAGGTTTCGCGAATACTCCACACTGTAGTGGCCCGTACCCTTAATTAACCCTTTGGCTCCCGCACCCTATATACTAACTGCGAAAACGTAACCCTTTGATTCCCTCACCCTTTCCACCAGCTTCCTGCAGGAAGCTGGTGGAAAGGGAGAGAGAATCAAAGGGTTACTTTTTGTTTTGCTAGCATCGTTGGCAATGCAGGATGCTGGTGGATAGGGTACAGGAGTTAAACGGTTAATACCTAGCACTCTTTTGTAAGCATAACCGTTGCTTTTGCCGATATAAATGTACACTGAACATTTTTGTTTCTGTTTATTTTTTAAAATGAATCATCGTGCCATTTATGCTCACTGTTTCTTTTGTTGTTTTTTGTTTGTTTGTTTGTTTGTTTGGGTTTTCTTTTTTTATTCTCAATTTTTTTTTAATTCATTTTTTGACAAATTGTTTGGGTTTTCATCTTTGCTTTGATTATGACGACCATAAGGATGATAACCATAAAGATGTGGACTTCCACAGTGAAGTAAGACTGCGTGAGAGGCTGTCCTCTACGCTTATACTATGACAATATAACTAGCGTCAACCAGGCCGAGAGATTAGAGACACCTGCAGTGTTGGTCAGAAGATTTGAGCAACACCTTCAATGGTGAACTGGTCTAGTCCTCTGACTGAGCCATAGCATGCTCAGCTCTGAGCAAAAAGCTTGTTGGGTCCGAAAAATCCCATCATGATTTTTGACAGAACTGATGACATTCGAACTCACAACCTTCCAGTCAGTAGTACATTGCTCTAACCACTTCACTGTGGCGATTGTTAATGCTTTGATTTTTAGTAGAAGTAATACTAGGATGTACAGATGCGAGGCGTGGACTGTCAGCAAGCAAAGCCAGAGCAAGATTGAGGCAGCCGAGATGTGGTTTCTAAGAAGAATGTTGAGAGTTCCATGGACAGCAAAGAAAACAAACGAGACAGTCTTGATGGAGGCAGACACAAGTAGATCACTCTTAAGGAAGATTAGGAAAAGAGAAGCAACATTTATAGGCCATTTTAATGAGGAAGGGGGATTTAGAGCACCTGGTCACAACAGGAAAGCTGGAGGGAAAGAGAGCACCAGGTAGACCCAGGGAGAGAATGCTGGACGGACTTGCAGAGTGGCTGGGGATGGGGAGGATGGAGGAGATGCTGGGAGCAGCGAGAGATAGAGATGGTTGGAAGTCCATGGTCACCAACGCCATGCGGCAGGACACCTGATGATGATGATGATGAATACTAGGTTACTGGAAATTATGTTTAGTGCCAAAGTAGAGCAGCTATTGAGGCGTTACGATTAAATAATTCAGCCTAGATTTTACATGTTGACTTCGCACAGGATTAAAAGCATCATTGTGCTCTTATTTAAAGTCGACAAACGTCGACATGATTGTTAACCTGACTGCCTCGTTTGTCTTGTTGTCATACACACACACACTCACATGCCGCACACACACACGCACACACGCATAACGCGCGCACATACTCACGAGCGCACGCACACACACACACACACACACACACACACACACACACACACACACACACACACACACACACACACACACACACACACATACAGGTAGAGGCAGGGAGCTCGTACCTACGGACTCTCCAGAACACCCTTCAAGAATTCCCTTGATCCTGAGATTATCAATCAATCGGCTGCTTTATGAACTCAGGGTGGGAGACCCTATCGATCTATCATACAGCACGATAGCAAATTGCTCCCTTTCAACCTAAAATTGAATTAACCCTATAAGCTCTGATATGTTTGCCTCTATGGGCGTTGCAAAGTTTTGCCTTCCCACAGAATACTGATTTAACCCTTTCTACTCCAATAATGCTGTCGTCTACGAACCTCATAAATTTATTCCCCCCCCCCCCCCCCGGTAATAAACTCTTTTCATTCAGATAATATTGTCGTCTATAGACGTTATAAATTTTTTTCCTGATAAAGGAAGACTGGCAAAATGGTTCAGACGTTCGCTTGCCAATAACTAAACTCGAGGTTCCAGGGTCGGCTCCTTCCTTCCCCGTCGAGGCCTTGACTTTTTTTTCGAGTTTAAGGGGGCAGACCTACCCAGATTTGGGTACCAAGATTGTGATGTTCAGTGTTTCAGTTCTAATTAACCAATCACCATGATATTTGGAAAGAAGATACCTCAGACAGTATTCTTTTGATTGAATCTATTTGTTGGGGTCTGTAAGGTGTGAAAAGTTGGCAAAAATTTAAAAAATAAAAAATGTTCTCGCGAAAATGAAACAAATATAGTAATAATTATAATAATAATAATAATAATAATAATAATAATAATAATAATAATAATAATAATAATAATAATTACAATATTTGTATAGAGCAAACATCTTGATAAAATCAAATCTAAGCGCTGTACATACTGTGACATTTATAACTACACATGTATTCATGTTAGGAATTTGATATTTAGTGGGCAAACACATCTGTATAGTATGTATGGCATGTAGTAAAATCTTAGCTCTACTATCATTATTTTCTGTGCAATTATCACACCAATTTTTAGAACAATTTTAATTTAAAAAAATCATAATACAACTTTTGATAAAAATGTTTCTTTCAAGCAGAACTGCAAGATTTTACTACCGGCTATAGTTACCTGTCCCTGCTATATGTGTGCCAAATATCAAGGAAATCGAATGAAAACTTTTGAACATATTATGTCTGATGTATACATCAGGGTAGGTCTGCCCCCTTAACCGGAAAATCGAAGTGAAAGTCTAATCCTTCGGAAGGGGACGAAAAAACGAGTCAGACCCGTGTACCTTCTTGCCTGCGCACGCTAAAGATCCCACGGCATTTGAAAAAAAGTAAAATGCAGGGTATTCGCCCGGCTGCCCTGGTATAAATAAATCATTGGAGAGATAGGTTGATTTCCGAAGTCCCTTCCTTTGAAGGCCAATTAGTCTTTTTGCCTTTCTGAAGTGTTGGTAAAAAAAATGGTGGCGCTGCATTTCGGCGACGCACTCTCAAAGGAGTGAACAGCAGCACGAATTTCACATGGTAATTCTACTGTGACAAAAGAAAAGAGAAGAATGTGAATGTGAACGTAAATGTGAACATGAATGTGAATGTGAATGTGATGTGAATGTGAATGTGAATGTGAATATGAATACGAATATGAATATGAATGTGTATACAATGTGAATATGAATATGAATTTGAATACGAATCTTGAATATGAATATGAATATCAGAATCAAAATCAAAATAAAATCAAAATATGAATATCAGAATCAGAATCAGAATCAGAATCAGAATCAGAATATGAATATGAATGTGAATATGAATGTGAATATGAATGTGAATTTAAATATGAATATGAATGTGAGTATGAATATGAATATGAATATAAATATGAATATGAATGTGAATATGAATATGATATGAATATGAATATGAATATGAATGTGAGTATAAATATGAATATGAGTATGAATATAAATATGAATATGAATATAAATATGAATATGATATGAATTTGAATATGAATATGAATATGAGTATGAATATGAATATGAATATGAATATGAATATCGATATCAATATCAATACCAATGTCAATCTCAATACCAGTACCAGTACCAGTACCAGCACCAGTACCAGTACCAATATCAATATCAATATCAATATCAATATCAATACCAATATCAATATCAATATCAATATCATATCAATATCAATATCAACTCAATATCAATATCAAATATCAATATCAATATCAATGTCAATATCAACTTATTCAAACCCTCTGCTTATTTCCCTTGTGGCCTGGCTGGATCTTTTTGATACAGCTGTGGACTCAAGAGCTCATGTGTCGAGTTCAGTGCCACCCTGCAACATAAACAGTGGTTTGTACACCGCTAATAAGCTAATATAATGGGTCATTCTGGACGAGCTTCCCGCTTGGCCCATTGACTTATTTAGTTAGTTAGAGTGCCATGCTGATATAGCAAGGGTCCCAGGTTTGATCCTAGGTCGGGTCATAGTTGTTGTTTTTTTTTTCTTGTTTTTTTTCTTCTTTTTCTCAGTTTGGATTTTCTCCATAACATGGCACATCAGTGGGTCTGTGCATATGGAATTCAGTCTGAGCGCTAGCGCCGAGGCGTCATCTAGGGAAACCGAAACTGAAACTTATCTTGATACTCCGATCATTCTGGTGGTGTCGATGTCTCTCAATGTCTCTGTCTCTCTTTGTCTCTGTCTCTCTATCTCTGTCTCTCTGTCTCTGTCTCCCTCTGTCTCTCTGTCTGTCTCTCTGTCTGTCTTTCTGTCTCTTTTTCTTCCTCTTCTCTCGTTCTGTCTTTGTCTCTCTGTCTCCCTCTCTCCTTCTCTCTCTTTCTGTCTGTCTGTCTGTCTGTTTCTCTCTCTCTCTCTCTCTCTCTCTTTCCCCCCCCCCTCTCTCTCTGTGTCTCTCTCTCTTTCTGTCTCTGTCTCTCTCTCCCTCACCCCCCCCTATCTCTCTTTCTGTCTCTCTGTCTCTCTGTCTGTTTCGTTGTCTCTCTCTGTCCCTCCCTCTCTCTCTCTTTCTGTCTCTGTCTCTGTCTCTCTCCATCTCTCTTTCGCTCTCTTTCTGTTTGCCTGTCTCTCTTTCTG
>JAPXFY010003737.1:17500-20468 GCA_030674185.1 Monoplex corrugatus | reverse complement strand
GGGGTAAGACTGAAAAATTGATCAACCAACTAGAAAGACTCAATCTTAATGGAAAAGGTTTTCGAAAATCAAATTGTTTTGGGGAACAAACACTGCGATAGAATAGAAACGATGTGAGCTTTTTTCCAATACATCAAAAAAAGGATCAGAAAAGGGTTTTGTTTTGTCCCCAAATTTGTTTCACTTTACAAAGACAACACATGAGAAACCGGAGGAAACCCTGGATTAAAATTGGAGGAAAAAATAAACAACATTCCGATAGCAACACACCGTGGTAATTGCAAAAAATAAAAGGGGACCTAAAAAACCATTGTGAAATAAAAAACGGAAAGAAAAGGGAAAGGGGTTGGAGCTAAACAGCAGGAAGACAAAGCTGGTGATCAAAAAAATCATTATCTCCCCCTCACGCAAATTGAAGCAAACGGCAAAACCCGAAAAATTGACAATTTAAATACGGAACATCACCCCCCCAAAAGGGGCAGACAAAACAAAATAGCCAGCAAATCAGCCATACCAAAACAGCATTCAAAAAGATGAAAAGCATTCTTTAAAAAAAGGACTCAATTAACATGAGGAAAAGATTTCTTATTGTTTAATAGAACCAATAAGTTGTTTGGTTTTGTGAGGCGTGGACAGTCAACAAAGAAAAGACAAAACAAACGGGGCAGCTGAGATGGGTTTCTGAAAAAAATTTGAGATTCCATGGACACAAAAAAAAACAAACAACAGTCTTGATGGGGGGCAAACCAAATCATTTATAAGGGAAGATTAGGAAAAACAGGCAACATTTTGGGCCATTTTAAGATAAAGGGGGGAATTGGTGCACCGGGCACAACAGAAACGGAAGGAAAAAAAGCACCAGGTAAACCCGGGGAAAAATATTGGACGGACTTGCAGGGTGGCTGAGGACAAGAGGGTGAAGATGTGCTTGCGCAACAAGTGACAAATGCAAAAGGAGACCATACCCCAACGCATGGGGGCAAGGGGCACTGTGATATAGTAGTATATAGCATATAGCAGAGCCATAGACAGCACAACATAGCAGTGTAGTAAATTAGTAGAGTAGTATCAACAGTACAGTAGATAATAGTTTTAAGTAAGCAAAAGAAGTAGTACAAATATACAGCAGCAAACAGCAGCACAGCAAGTATAGTATAGTAGTTTTAGTTGTAGAGTAAGAGTTAAGTAGTATCATAAATTGTTTTTATATAGTTTTCCCCCGCCATTTTTTTTCCCTGTACAAGCCACAAAAGACGAACGACATAATCCGAAAAGAATTTAATTCACTAAAAAACACGACGAAGGTTCAGACGTTCGCCTGCAGTACAAACCCCGGTGCCAGGGTTCGTTTCCCTTTTCGGGGGCCTTTGGACTTTTCTCTTCAGTTTGACCAAAAAATCGAACTGAACGTCAGTTTTTTGGGAGGGGGACGAAAAGATCGGCCCCCATGTCCTTCGGGCCTGCGCACGCTAAAAGTTCTAAAGCAGTTAAAAAGTGAAGAAAGGGCATCCGCCTTTTTTGCTCAGGTAGAAAGATATGAAAAATAGATTTCTTTTTCAGGTCCCTCCACTCGAAGGCCAGTTAGTCTTCTTGTCTTTCTAAAGTCTCGGTCAAAAATGAAAAGAAAGTGGCGCTGCACCGCGGCGACGCGCTCTCAACGGGGAGACATCCCGAGTTTCACATGGCGAATCAATTACGGCAAAAAG
Source organism: Monoplex corrugatus (assembly GCA_030674185.1). Classification (NCBI taxonomy): domain Eukaryota; kingdom Metazoa; phylum Mollusca; class Gastropoda; order Littorinimorpha; family Ranellidae; genus Monoplex; species Monoplex corrugatus. Next base: position 18,762 of record JAPXFY010003737.1, on the reverse strand, counting down.
AAATGAATATGAAATATCCACATGAACATGAATACAAATACGAACATATGAACGTGAACATGAATAAGAATATGTATATCACTATAAACATGATCATGAATATGAACATGAACATGAATACGAATATAAATCTGAATATATGAACACGAATATGAATACGGACATGGACATGGACATGAACATGAACATGAATGTAAATATGAATATGAATGTGAATGTGAATGTGAATGTGAATGTGAATATGAATATGAATATGAACATGAATATGAATATAATAACGATTCTGTCGAGACACGAGCACTGGAAAAGAACGCAACTGCCTAGCCTACCAGAAACTCTGGTACACCTTTATCTGAATGAACACGAAATCAATGACCCACCCCCAACCACACAACCACCCACACACACAAACAACCGTTAAACGACGCCATAACACACTTCAGCCTGATCGTATTATCACAGGAATTCCTTAGGGCGGCAAATGCATTGAGACATCATTTGATGTCCCAGTAGAATGGATCGGTAAATGAAAGGCAAATACCACAGGCCACTAGCAGGTATCACATTTTGGCAAGTAATGGTCAGTCGCCATTGTCCAGTACTAAAACCTTTCGCAGTTGGGCACAGAAACGGGAAAAGGCTGTCATGGGGGCATTAGACTTGATGGATCTTTGGATGGATCAATACCCTAGACCTGTGAAGTAACCGCATCAAAGAACAGAAACCAGTATCAAGAAATAACGTCATTAATCTCCGCCTTGGAGAGTTGGACAGCTTCTAAGTGGTGACGCTTAGCAGTAAAAGTCACCGTCTGAAACTGACTTTTGAAATGGCGTAATCATTGGCCAAAGGTAACGTTAGTTGTAGCCACCATATGACAGGATTACAATTCGAGTCATTCAAGTTTTCAAGGCAGGCTTTATAAGATGCAGACAGTCAATCACAGGCGGACCTATTGATGGTCAGGGAAGGAAAGCGTCCTGCCCTGAATCCCCCTTCTATAAAAGGAATAGTCCGTCATTCCCTAGGTCTCTAGAGGGAGAACCAGCTTCCAAGCTACATCAGAGGTACTTTTGTAAGGTGTTAAGGTTAGGGTTAGAAGTCAGAAGCATGTTTTACTTTTAATGAAACAGAGAGAGAAAGGAGTTGGACAGATAGAAATGTTCAGTATTCTAGTAACATTTAGGATAGCGAAGATCTGTTGTGCATTTTAGGGTCATAGAGAGTAGGGACTTAGGCCAGTAGGAAAAGTGAATTATGTC
>JAPXFY010003737.1:7500-10000 GCA_030674185.1 Monoplex corrugatus | reverse complement strand
TCATCCTCATCCTCATCCTCATCATCGTCATCATCATCATCGTTATCGTCATCATCATCGTAACATTGTAAATTGTCACAGATTTTGTGGTTGTTCAGGAATCGTGGGGCACAGAAAGGCGGCAGAATTGTTCAGACGTTCACCTGCCATTGATTGAACTAGAGGTTCCTGGGTTCGCTCCCCATAGAGGCCTCGACTTTTTCTCCTCAGTTTGACTGGGAAATCGTACTGAACTTTACTCCTTCGGAAAAGGACGAAAAAACGAGTCGGATCTCGGTACCTCTTGACCTGCCCATGCCTAAGATCCCATGGCAGTTGAAAATCTTACAGAGCAGGAATTCTCTCGGCTGTCCTGGTATAAAGTATGGAGAGATTTTATATTTGCTAGGTTCCTCCCTTTAAAGTCCAATTAACCTTCTCGCCCTTCTACAGTCTTGTTAAAAAAAATGGGTGGCGCTGCACTGCGGCTATGCGCTCTCAAAGAAGAGAGCAGCCAAAGTAAATCCACTCTGACAAAAGAAATGAACATGAATATGAGTCATCATCATCACCATGTGCCCTGCTGTATGGCGTTGGCGATCATGGCCCTCCATACGAATCTTTCTATCCCTTGTCTTTGCAAGTACATATCCCATGTTCTCTGTCCTCGGCCACCCTGCAAGTCCGTCCAATATTTTCTCCCTGAGTCTACCTGGTGCTCTCTTTCCCTCCAGCTTTCCTGTTGTGGCTAGGTGCTCTAATTTCTCTTGCCTCATAACTGAATATGAATATGAAATATGACAAAACAAAAAAAACAAAAAAACTCTGTTGAAAACGAGAATGTTCGGATCTATCAAGGGCGTGGTAGCCAAGTGGTTAAACGTCAGACTTCCAATCAGAAGGTCCTGGGTTCGATCCGCCTAGACACCACCACCTGGTGGGTAAAGGGTGGAGAGTTACCTCCACCTGGTGGGTAAAGGGTGGAGAGTTACCTCCACCTGGTGGGTAAATGGTAGAGAGTTACCTCTACCTGGTGGGTCGGTAAAGGGTGGAGAGTTACCTCCACCTGGTGGGTAAAGGGTGGAGAGTTACCTCCACCTGGTGGGTAAAGGGTGGAGAGTTACCTCCACCTGGTGGGTAAAGGGTGGATATTTTTTCCCATCTCCCAGGTCAACATGTGTGCGGACCTGCCAGCGCCTAAACCCTATTCTGTGTGTATGTACATGCAGAATATCAAATATGTAGGTTGAAGATCCTGTAAGCCTGTAAGTCATGTCAGTGGCTGGCTCATGGAAACAGTAAAACACCCAGCATGCAGGTTAAAGATCCTGTAAGTCATGTCAGTGGCTGGCTCATGGAAACAGTAAAACACCCAGCATGCACGCCCGCGCCCACCAAAGATACAGACTGTACAACAACATAGTGGTGTGTGGTCAGCTCACCTAACAGCTTGACTTCTCCGTGCTCAACTAACAAGTCTATTATGTGTAATGTACAGTGGGTCCACATGTGTGTGCTGAACAGCGTTGTAGAACAATGGTTTGTATTTCATAATTACGTTTCCCCTTCATAAGGACCTCTCTGTCTGTCTGTCTCTGTGTGTTGCTTAAATGTTTAAGAGTGTTTCTAAGCTTCCTATTGCCATTTCCTGTTAATGTTGTTGTTGCTGTTGCTGTTGTTGCTCCTATCCTCTTCCCATCTCTCCCTCTATCCATCTGTCTGCCTGTCTGTCTGTCTGACAGCCTGCCTGTCTCTGACTCTGTCTCACTCTGTCTGTTTGTCTGTTTGTCTCTGTCTCTCTCTGTTTGTTGTTGTTGTTGTTGTTTGGTTTTTTTCCTTGCTCGCTTGTTCTCTTTGTTTCTCTTATCTGCTGTCTGCATTTGTCACTTTTCTCCTTCTGTTATCCATATTATACTTGTATCTCTCTTCTCCTATCAAGAACAACGGCGCTTAATTATGGTTGCTATTCTTGATTTATTTATGTCTTATTACGTGATTTATTGATATGTTAACACGTGTATGATATTTCTATTATACACATGCTTTTATCATTACTGTAATTTCCTATTGTCGAAAGTAATTTTTTTTAATTTATTTTATTTTATTTTATTTATCTATACATTTTTCTTAATCTTCCTTCTGAACTGCTATTGTTTACCTCCATTTATTATTTTGGGTTTAGTAGTAGTAGTAGTAGTAGTGGTAGTAGTAGTATTTGTTGTAGCAGTGTTAATATTTTTTTAGTGTAATCAGAATAGCCGCAGTAAAAATAGTGACAGCAAGTTGATTTTATCTTCTTTGATTTGACTGTAAGTACATTAGTCTATTTGACGCTTGGTTTATCTTCTATAATTTTTTCACACGTAATGTTTCTTCTCCCTCTATTTCATTTTATATTTTATTTTATCTTATTACTATTTTGCTTACTTTGTTTTCTTCTCCACCTCCTCCTCCTCCTTCTTCTTCTTATTTTTATTATTATCACTATCATCATCATCATTCTTATTATTATTATCATTAT
>JAPXFY010003736.1:5000-20469 GCA_030674185.1 Monoplex corrugatus | reverse complement strand
GGTGGGGAAAAAGAAAATGATAATTGGGATAAAATCGATGCAAGGGAAGAAACAAACATTCAAAAGATACCAAGATGTTTCCTATATGTGTATTTTATTTCCCCTTTTAGCCCAGAAACCCGGCTTTCATCTATTTTTTAAAAAACCGCAGCGGAATATCCGCTGTCACTTTCTAATGGTTTTGCCAGCTGCGCGGAATGTCCGCTGTCACATCTCAAACAGCCTTGTAGCTGCATCGAATATCCACTGTCACGTTTTACAAAGATTAATTTTCTTTCTTTTTTATTCCTTTTGAAGTTTTGTATGTTTTGGAGCTGTTATAGGCCTGACATGGCTCTGCGCATTCGGCTGGGCTTTAAACAAGAATAACATTTTTAATGCTTATGTGTGAGCTGTGGAAGACTTTGTGGAGACTGTATTTTTGCTGGAGATGGTGTCGACCTACGACACCATGCTGCGACTGTTCAACGCACTTTTCTCGCCCTGATAGACCTTCGTTGTGGTTGCCTTCTGTGTTTTGGTTTTTTTTTTGCTTGTTTGTTTGTGTTTTTTTGGGGTCTGGCTGTGTGTGTGTGTGTGTGTGTGTGTGTGTCTGTTTGTGTGTGTGTGTGTGTGTGTGTGTGTGTGTGGGTGTTGTGTGTTGTGTGTGTGTTTGTGTGTGTGTGTGTACTTGTGTGTGTGTTTTTTTGTTTTGGTGTGTTGTGCTAGTGTGTGTTTGTGTGTATGTGCGTTGTGTGCTTTCGCGTGTTGTGTGTGTGCCGCTTGCTGCTTTTTTTTTTAAATTTGGGGGAAAGGGGGGGGGAGGGGGAGAGAATGGGCTGTTTTTTTGGGGTTTTTTTTGCCTTGGCCTGTCAGGTAAAAGTGGATGAGACTAATTCCCTCTGCCAGGACATTTTCAGTCACTGTGTTATTTTCACCGTCAGTTTCATTCAATGTTTGTTTTGTAATTTTGCGATCAACAGTGCTGCTTTCTTCATCAGTGTCTTCATCCTGGTGTTTGGGCAGCTTCGTTTTTGATGTGGTGTTAGCGCTGATATGGCTCTAGTAGTCGGCTGGGCTATAAGCAATATGAATGGAATCGTGTGTATCACCTATATACCTGTGTTGAATCATCTGATAAAAACTTAGGGCTGCAGTTATTTACAACTGAACTTTCATCAAAAGAGAACGACTGCCAGGGATTAATCAAAAGATAAGGCAAATGTCGATAGATCGTCTCAATCCCTAGAGAAGAAAAGAAAAAAAAAAAGATAGAAAATGATATGCAATAATGTACCTTTTTAGTTGACTTGATGGTGGATCGAACCCAGGACCTTCCGACTGGAAGTCCAGTGTCTATTTACTTGACTGTTGCACCCCCATTGGTTGTTGGATTAAGTAATGTTGTTCTGACGTATTGTGTTATATGTTTATCATGTCATGCCCCCCTGTGGGGATGCTGGGGGCTCTTTCAGTATAAATAGTATCCCCACCTTCTGGAAATCCTGTGCTAGAATTTTCCTCTTTTCTGTCACTCTCTTTGTTTCTTTCTTCCACCTTTGCTTTCTGTCATTTCTTCTAACATTTTCTGCCTTGCTGGTTCTTTCACCTGTATGTGTTCGATAAAGTTTTGCATACTTTTTCTTATGATTGATAATTGAGTTTATGTATCAAATGCATTTTTGGCTATAGGGAGGTGAGATATGCAGAAGCGGTTTTAGGTAATTTAGGCATGTTTTTATATATGTTTCGGTGTCTTTAAGTATGCTTACATTTGTATTCAGGTGTTTTTTTAAATCATCGATGTGATAAATTGGAGAGAGTGGTCAACGCCAGGGGCATGTCCTTAGATTATATTTGTGAATGCATGGATATGTGTACTGAATTTTTTTATATATATATATATTTTTTTTACCTGTTGAAGTTTTGTGTTTAGAAGAACAGTTATAGCCCTGATATGGCTCTACGCAGTCGGCTGGGCTTTAAACAACAATAACAATAACAATGTTGGTCACTTTTCAGTCGTGGATCCGTACACACTGGAGAGAGTTCACGTGGCATATGAGGGTAACGAGAAACAGTGCTCTGCCCTTGTTGTCCCGGACGGCTTTCTCAAGTCCGATGAATGTGTGCTGAGGGTGTCCGCCTTGGTAAAGACTGACTTTGGCAACGGCAGAATCGCCTCACTGATAAACGGTGAGGTTTGCGTCTTGTACAGTCCTTTATTGAGGGGCCGGGAGTGGACATGCCTTTGTTTCTTTCTCTTTTTGTTTTCTGTTAGTGACTATACAATTGCGGGCGAGCCTTCCTGGTCCAGATTGGCCTCTGGTGAGGCCGGCCACCTCCGGACCCACAATCGCCAATAGCCCCAGGTTAAAATTGAAGTCGTGGTCTTCTTTGACAACGAAGGAGAACAGCAACATGTAATCCACTGCGGCCTGTCATTGCTTCAACAGAGCCACATGAGCTGGCCCTTTGACTCCCACGCCCTATCCACCAACTGCAAAAACTTTTTTTTCTTCTATGGCTTCTTTAACTGTTTTGACTCCTGCACCTTATCCACCAACTGCAAAAACTTAACCCTTTGATTCCCTCACCCTATCCACTAGCCTCCTGCAGGAAGCTGGTGGATAAGGTGAGGGAGTCAAAGGGTTAAATTTTTGCTTTGATAGCATGGTTGGCAATGCAGGATGCTGGTGGGCAAGGTGCGGGAGTCAAAGGGTTAAATATTTGCTTTGATAGCATGGTTGGCAATACAGGTTGATGGTGGGCAGAGTGTGGGAGTCAGAGGGCTAGACTACATTGTACAACTATGTATGACAGACTTTTCATGACATTTTTGAATGAGATGCCGTCTGCATACAGTCAGAGCCTGGCCTGTGAGGAAGGAGAAGGATTAGAGAAGCACACTACCAACCTGAACATAGCTTATGTGTGTGTGTGTGCGTTTTGACTCTATCATCTTTGTGTGTGTTTTGACAACAATCATCTGTGTGTGTGTGTGCTTTGACACAATCATCTTTGTGTGTTTTGACTCTATCATCTTTGTGTGTGTGTTTCGACACAGTCATCTGTGTGTGTTTTGAAACAATCGTCTTTGTGTGTGGTTTGACGCAATCATCTTTGAGTGTTTTAACACAGTCATCTTTGTGTGTTTTGAAACAATCATCTTTGTGTGTGTTTTGACACAGTCATCTGTGTGTGTGTTTTGACACAATCATCTTTGTGTGTGTTTTGACACAGTCATCTGTGTGTGTGTTTTGACACAATCGTTTTTGTGTTTTGACACAATCATCTTTGTGTGTGTTTTGACACAATCATCTTTGTGTGTGTTTTGACACAATCATTTTTGTTGTTTTGACACAGTGATCTTTGTGTGTGTTTTGACACAATCATCTTTGTGTGTGTTTTGACACAATCGTTTTTGTGTTTTGACACAATCATCTTTGTGTGTGTTTTGACACCCTCATCTTTGTGTGTTTTGACACACTCATCTTTGTGTGTGTTTGACACAATCATCTTTGTGTGTGTTTTGACACAATCATCTTTGTGTGTGTGTTGACACACTTGTCTTTGTGTGTTTTGACACAATCATCTTTGTGTGTGTTTTGACACAATCATCTTTGTGTGTGTTTTGACACACTCATCTTTGTGTGTGTTTGACACAATAATCTTTATGTGTGTTTTGACACACTCATCTTTGTGTGTTTTGACACAATCATCTTTGTGTGTATACGATCATCTTTGTGTGTGTTTTGACACAATCATCTTTGTGTGTTTTGTCACAATGGTCTTTGTGTGTTTTGACACAATCATCTTTGTGTGTGTTTTGACACAATCATCTTTGTGTGTGTTTTGACACACTCATCTTTGTGTGTTTTGACACAACCATCTTTGTGTGTGTTTTGACACAACCATCTTTGTGTGTTTTGACACACTCATCTTTGTGTGTGTTTTGACACACTCATCTTTGTGTGTGTTTTGACACACTCATCTTTGTGTGTGTTTTGACACAATCATCTTTGTGTGTTTTGACACAATCATCTTTGTGTGTTTTGACACACTCATCAATGTGTGTGTTTTGACACAATCATCTTTGTGTGTATTGAACACAATCATTTCTGTGTTTTGACAAAAACATCTCTGTGTGTTAATCATCATTATATGTGTTTTTAACACAATCATCTTTGTGTTTTTTTTTTGACACAATCATCATCTTTGTGTGCATGTGTTGACAGGATCTTCTTCCTGAAGGACGGCACCAACGCCTGTCGGGAGGTGGCCCGACTGAGGGACATTGCCAAAGTGGAGAAACTGCAGGTCCACTCGTTTCTCAATGTCGTTGATGCCCTGGGTATCACTGGTAAAGGTATGCACATTCTCCTTCTTCTTCTCCTTCTTCTTTTTTTCTTCGCCTTCTTTTTCTTCTTCTCCTTCTCCTTCTTCTTCTTCTTCACCTTCTTTTTCTTCTTCTTCACCTTCTTCTCCTTCTTCTTCTTCTTCATCTTCTTCTTGTTCTTCTCCTTCTTCTTCTTCTTCTTCGTCTTCTTCCTTTTCTCCTTCTTCTTCTTTGTCTTTTTTCTTTTTCTCCTTCTTCTTCTTTGCCTTCCTCTTCTTCATCTCCTTCTTCTTTTTCACCGTCTTCTTTTTCTGTTTTTTTTTAACCCTTTGACTCCCACACCCTGTCCAACAGCATCCTGCATTGTCAACCACTCTAACAAAGCAAAAACTGAACCATGTGACTCCCTCACCCTATAGGGTGAGGGGTTGTCAAAGGGTTAATTTTTTGCTGTTGGTGGATAGGTTGCGGGAGTCAGAGGGTTAATTATACGTGTTTTGCTATGTCAGTACAACTTTTATTTTAACCTGACAATAAATGGTTTATGATGACGATTGCTTTTTTATGGTTTGAATTTTGATTTTTCGTAAAAAGCAAAGAGACTTGTTTTTGTTTGAGATGGTTATAGCCCTGGTAAGGCTGTTTGAGTGGATAGGGTGAGGGAGTCAGAGGGTTAAAGTTTTTGCTTTGCTGGCATGGTTGAAAATACAGGGTGCTGGTGAAGAGGGTGCAGGAGTCAGAGAGTTAAATGATCTCTACAAATGACACCAATGTCATGAGTGATATTTTTTGCATTATTATTTGTCTTTCTTCATTCAAAATACCTCTACCTTTTTGAACATTTTCACTCTTTGGTATCTTCAGTTGGCCTCCCTGGATTATACTTGTCTTGAACATCATTTTTTCTGGCTTTAAAGAAAGATGCCCACCTGTAAATTGCAGCCTGCTAAAGGGCTTATGTCCCACATACACTTTGCAATGCTTTTAATATATCTGAGCAAGAACTTCCTTTATGAAATTCAGTTTTAATGTAAGTGGGCTGTTCTTCATTGCTAAATATTAATGATGCTCTGTTTTAATGTAAGCGGGCTATTCTTCAACACTAAATATGGATGGTGCTCCGTTTTAATTTTTGTGGGTTATTCTTCAACACTAAATATGGATGGTGCTCCGTTTTAATTTTTGTGGGCTGTTCTTCAACACTAAATATGGATGATCCCTCATTTTAATGTAAGTGGGCTATTCTTCAACACTAAATATGGATGGTGCTCCGTTTTAATGTATGCGGGCTATTCTTCAACACTAAATATGGATGGTGCTCCGTTTTAATGTATGCGGGCTATTCTTCAACACTAAATATGGATGATCCCTCATTTTAATGTAAGTGGGCTATTCTTCAACACTAAATATGGATGATGCTCCGTTTTAATTTTTGTGGGCTATTCTTCAACACTAAATATGGATGATGCTCCATTTTGATTTTTGTGGGCTATTCTTCAACACTAAATATGGATGATACCTCGTTTTAATGTAAGTGGGCTATTCTTCAACACTAAATATGGATGATCCCTCGTTTTAATGTAAGTGGGCTATTCTTCAACACTAAACATGGATGATCCCTCGTTTTAATTTTTGTGGGCTATTCTTCAACACTAAATATGGATGATCCCTCGTTTTAATTTTTGTGGGTTATTCTTCAACACTAAATATGGATGATCCCTCGTTTTAATTTTTGTGGGTTATTCTTCAACACTAAATATGGATGATCCCTTGTTTTAATTTTTGTGGGTTATTCTTCAACACTAAATATGGATGATGCTCACTTTTAATGTAAGTGGGCTGTTATTGTGGTTTTAATGTAAATGGGGTATTCTTCTATGCTAAATATGAATGATGCTTGGAATGACATCATAACTAGTTCTAATCATTGCATGTAATTTCATAATTGGATTATATGATAATTGGGCCAGGTGTGTGAAAAGTTTCAAAGCGCTGTGACAGTTGCTTTTTAACCATATGACTCCCGCACACTATCCACCAACTGTAAAAACTTAACCCTTTGACCCCCTCACCCTATCGCAGGAAGCTGGTGGATAGGGTGATGGGGGTCAAAAGGTTAAGTTTTTGCTTTGTTAGCACGGTCGGCAATATGGGATGCTGATGGACAGGGTGCAGGAGTCAAAGGGTTAACTTAGTAGGACACTTGCTGTTTATTGGACAAACCTCATATGCCAGGCTTTCTCTCTAACTGTCCGTTTGATCGCCTTCCAGTGTATGTAGACAGAAAAAATAAAGTAAAGTAAAGAATTTAGTTAACAAAGGCTGTGTGGTGAGTCCTGAAAGTAAAGAATTTAGTTAACGAAGGCTGTGTGGTGAGTCCTGAAAGTAAAGAATTTAGTTAATGAAGGCTGTGTGGTGAGTCCTGAAAGTAAAGAATTTAGTTAATGAAGGCTGTGTGGTGAGTCCCGAAAGTAAAGAATTTAGTTAACAAAGACTGTGTGGTGAGTCCCGAAAGTAAAGAATTTAGTTAACAAAGGCTGTGTGGTGAGTCCTGAAAGTAAAGAATTTAGTTAACAAAGGCTGTGTGGTGAGTCCTGAAAGCAAAGAATTTAGTTAACAAAGGCTGTGTGGTGAGTCTGAAAGTAAAGAATTTAGTTAACAAAGGCTGTGTGATGAGTCCTGAAAGTAAAGAATTTAGTTAACAAAGGCTGTGTGATGAGTCCTGAAAGCAAAGAATTTAGTTAATGAAGGCTGTGTGGTGAGTCCTGAAAGTAAAGAATTTAGTTAATGAAGGTTGTGTGGTGAGTCCTGAAAGTAAAGAATTTAGTTAACAAAGGCTGTGTGATGAGTCCTGAAAGTAAAGAATTTAGTTAACAAAGACTGTGTGGTGAGTCCCGAAAGTAAAGAATTTAGTTAACAAAGGCTGTGTGGTGAGTCCTGAAAGTAAAGAATTTAGTTAATGAAGGCTGTGTGGTGAGTCCTGAAAGTAAAGAATTTAGTTAACAAAGGCTGTGTGGTGAGTCCTGAAAGTAAAGAATTTAGTTAACAAAGGCTGTGTGGTGAGTCCTGAAAGTAAAGAATTTAGTTAACAAAGGCTGTGTGGTGAGTCCTGAAAGTAAAGAATTTAGTTAATGAAGGCTGTGTGGTGAGTCCTGAAAGCAAAGAATTTAGTTAATGAAGGCTGTGTGGTGAGTCCTGAAAGTAAAGAATTTAGTTAATGAAGGCTGTGTGGTGAGTCCTGAAAGTAAAGAATTTAGTTAATGAAGGCTGTGTGGTGAGTCCTGAAAGTAAAGAATTTAGTTAACAAAGGCTGTGTGGTGAGTCCTGAAAGTAAAGAATTTAGTTAAAAAGGCTGTGTGTGAGTCCTGAAAGTAAAGAATTTAGTTAACAAAGGCTGTGTGGTGAGTCCCAAAGTAAAGAATTTAGTTAACAAAGGCTGTGTGGTGGTCCCGAAAGTAAAGAATTTAGTTAACAAAGGCTGTGTGGTGAGTCCGAAAGTAAGATTTTAGTTAACAAGGCTGTGTGATGAGTCCTGAAAGCAAGAATTAGTTAACAAGGCTGTTGATGAGTCCTAAAGTAAGATTTAGTAACAAAGGTTGTTGATGAGTCCGAAAGTAAAGATTTTAGTTAACAAAGGCTGTGTGATGAGTCTGAAAGCAAAGAATTTAGTTAACAAGGCTGTGTGATGAGTCCTGAAAGCAAAGAATTTAGTTAATGAAGGCTGTGTGGTGAGTCCGAAAGTAAAGAATTTAGTTAATGAAGGCTGTGTGATGAGTCCTGAAAGCAAAGAATTTAGTTAACAAAGGCTGTGTGGTGAGTCCCGAAAGTAAAGAATTTAGTTAACAAAGGCTGTGTGGTGAGTCCTGAAAGTAAAGAATTTAGTTAATGAAGGCTGTGTGGTGAGTCCTGAAAGTAAAGAATTTAGTTAATGAAGGCTGTGTGGTGAGTCCGAAAGTAAAGAATTTAGTTAACAAAGGCTGTGTGGTGAGTCCTGAAAGTAAAGAATTTAGTTAATAAGGCTGTGTGGTGAGTCCTGAAAGTAAAGAATTTAGTTAACAAAGGCTGTGTGGTGAGTCCTGAAAGTAAAGAATTTAGTTAACAAAGGTGGTGAGTCCCGAAAGTAAAGAATTTAGTTAACAAAGGCTGTGTGGTGAGTCCCGAAAGTAAAGATTTTAGTTAACAAAGGCTGTGTGATGAGTCCTGAAAGCAAAGAATTTAGTTAACAAAGGCTGTGTGATGAGTCCTGAAAGTAAGAATTTAGTTAACAAAGCTGTGTGATGAGTCCGAAAGTAAAGATTTTAGTTAACAAGCTGTGTGATGAGTCTGAAAGCAAAGAATTAGTTAACAAAGGCTGTGTGGTGAGTGAAAGTAAAGAATTTAGTTAATAAGGCTGTGTGATGAGTCCTGAAAGAAAGAATTTAGTTAAAAAGGCTGTGTGTGAGTCCCGAAAGTAAAGAATTAGTTAACAAGGCTGTGTGGTGAGTCCTGAAAGTAAAGAATTTATTAATGAAGGCTGTGTGGTGAGTCCTGAAAGTAAAGAATTTAGTTATGAAGGCTGTGTGGTGAGTCCCGAAAGTAAAGAATTTAGTTACAAAGGCTGTGTGGTGAGTCCTGAAAGTAAAGAATTTAGTTAATGAAGGCTGTGTGGTGAGTCCTGAAAGTAAAGAATTTAGTTAAAAGGCTGTGTGTGAGTCCGAAAGTAAAGAATTTAGTTAATGAAGGCTGTGTGGTGAGTCCTGAAAGTAAAGAATTTAGTTAATGAAGGCTGTGTGGTGAGTCCGAAAGTAAAGAATTTAGTTAACAAAGGCTGTGTGGTGAGTCCTGAAAGTAAAGAATTTAGTAATGAAGGCTGTGTGGTGAGTCCTGAAAGTAAAGAATTTAGTTAACAAAGGCTGTGTGGTGAGTCCGAAAGTAAAGAATTTAGTTAAAAGGCTGTGTGGTGAGTCCTGAAAGCAAAGAATTTAGTTAAGAGGCTGTGTGGTGAGTCCCGAAAGTAAAGAATTTAGTTAACAAAGGCTGTGTGGTGAGTCCTGAAAGTAAAGAATTTAGTTAATGAAGGCTGTGTGGTGAGTCCTGAAAGTAAAGAATTTAGTTAACAAAGGCTGTGTGGTGAGTCCTGAAAGTAAAGAATTTAGTTAATGAAGGCTGTTGTGGTGAGTCCTGAAAGCAAAGAATTTAGTTAATGAAGGCTGTGTGGTGAGTCCTGAAAGCAAAGAATTTAGTTAATGAAGGCTGTGTGGTGAGTCCTGAAAGCAAAGAATTTAGTTAATGAAGGCTGTGTGATGAGTCCCGAAAGTAAAGAATTTAGTTAATGAAGGCTGTGTGGTGAGTCCTGAAAGTAAAGAATTTAGTTAATGAAGGCTGTGTGGTGAGTCCTGAAAGTAAAGAATTTAGTTAATGAAGGCTGTGTGGTGAGTCCTGAAAGTAAAGAATTTAGTTAATGAAGGCTGTGTGGTGAGTCCCGAAAGTAAAGAATTTAGTTAACAAAGGCTGTGTGGTGAGTCCTGAAAGTAAAGAATTTAGTTAATGAAGGCTGTGTGGTGAGTCCTGAAAGTAAAGAATTTAGTTAACAAAGGCTGTGTGGTGAGTCCTGAAAGTAAAGAATTTAGTTAATGAAGGCTGTGTGGTGAGTCCTGAAAGTAAAGAATTTAGTTAATGAAGGCTGTGTGGTGAGTCCCGAAAGTAAAGAATTTAGTTAACAAAGGCTGTGTGGTGAGTCCTGAAAGTAAAGAATTTAGTTAATGAAGGCTGTGTGGTGAGTCCTGAAAGTAAAGAATTTAGTTAACAAAGGCTGTGTGGTGAGTCCTGAAAGTAAAGAATTTAGTTAATGAAGGCTGTGTGGTGAGTCCTGAAAGCAAAGAATTTAGTTAATGAAGGCTGTGTGGTGAGTCCTGAAAGCAAAGAATTTAGTTAATGAAGGCTGTGTGGTGAGTCCTGAAAGCAAAGAATTTAGTTAATGAAGGCTGTGTGATGAGTCCCGAAAGTAAAGAATTTAGTTAATGAAGGCTGTGTGGTGAGTCCTGAAAGTAAAGAATTTAGTTAATGAAGGCTGTGTGGTGAGTCCTGAAAGTAAAGAATTTAGTTAATGAAGGCTGTGTGGTGAGTCCTGAAAGTAAAGAATTTAGTTAATGAAGGCTGTGTGGTGAGTCCCGAAAGTAAAGAATTTAGTTAATGAAGGCTGTGTGGTGAGTCCTGAAAGTAAAGAATTTAGTTAATGAAGGCTGTGTGGTGAGTCCTGAAAGTAAAGAATTTAGTTAATGAAGGCTGTGTGGTGAGTCCTGAAAGTAAAGAATTTAGTTAATGAAGGCTGTGTGGTGAGTCCCGAAAGTAAAGAATTTAGTTAATGAAGGCTGTGTGGTGAGTCCTGAAAGTAAAGAATTTAGTTAATGAAGGCTGTGTGGTGAGTCCCGAAAGTAAAGAATTTAGTTAATGAAGGCTGTGTGGTGAGTCCCGAAAGTAAAGAATTTAGTTAACAAAGGCTGTGTGGTGAGTCCCGAAAGTAAAGAATTTAGTTAACAAAGGCTGTGTGGTGAGTCCTGAAAGTAAAGAATTTAGTTAATGAAGGCTGTGTGGTGAGTCCCGAAAGTAAAGAATTTAGTTAACAAAGGCTGTGTGGTGAGTCCTGAAAGTAAAGAATTTAGTTAATGAAGGCTGTGTGGTGAGTCCCGAAAGTAAAGAATTTAGTTAATGAAGGCTGTGTGGTGAGTCCCATACGTGGATGTTTCAGTGTCACATGTATGTGGAACTTTACAGAGTCCAACGTGCGCTTCATGGCATGGCTGAAAGAAGAACGCAACTGCTGGGCCTTGCTGGTGGAAGAGATGCGAGCTGGGAAACTGGTAGCCGAGTCAGCTAAAGACTTCACTGCCATCTCACAGGCCGTACAGAATGTCCTGCTGGTCGATGCTATTGTTAGAAGGTGAGTGAATATTTGCTGTTGTTTGATTGGTTGGGGTATGATGTTATTTAAAGTTGAATGAATATTTCCTGTTGTTTGATTGGTTGGGGTATGATGTTATTAAAAGTTGAATGAATATTTGCTGTTGTTTGATTGGTTGGGGTATGATGTTATTAAAAGTTGAATGAATATTTCCTGTTGTTTGATTGGTTGGGGTATGATGTTATTTAAAGTTGAATGAATATTTCCTGTTGTTTGATTGGTTGGGGCATGATATTATGAAAAGTTGAATGAATATTTGCTGTTGTTTGATTGGTTGGGGTATGATGTTATTAAAAGTTGAATGAATATTTGCTGTTGTTTGATTGGTTGGGACATGATGTTATTAAAAGTTGAATGAATATTTCCTGTTGTTTGATTGGTTGGGGCATGATATTATGAAAAGTTGAATGAATATTTGCTGTTGTTTGATTGGTTGGGACATGATATTATTAAAAGTTGAATGAATATTTGCTGTTGTTTGATTGGTTGGTGTTCCCATGTATTGTGTGTTTTGTGAGAAATTTGAGAAATTGTACTTAGAGTCACAATTCTTCTTTTTATAATTTTTTTTCTTCTAACCAAAGTGCAATTTTGGCTCTAGGGAAATGAGATATGCGGAAACAATTTCAGGTAATTTAGGCCTGTTTTTATATAGGTTTTAGTGTCCTTAGTCATGTTTAAATTTGTATTTAAGTATGTTTTATAAATCCCCTGTACGATAAATTGGACGGAGGGGTCAAGGCCAGAGGCATCTTTTTGGATTGTATGTGTAAATGCATTGATATCTGTGTACTTAATTTTCTTTTCCGTTTTGTTTTCCTGTTGAAGTATTGTGTATGTTTTGAAATGGTTATAGCCCTGATATGGCCCTACACAGTCGGCTGGGCTTTAACCCGTTGACTCCCACACCCTGTCCACCAGCTTCCTGTATTGTCAACCATGCTAGTAAAGTAAAAACTTAACCCTTTGACTCCTGCACCCTCTCCACCAGCATCCTGTATTGTCAACAATGCTAGCAAAGCAAAAACTTAACCCTTTGACTCCCACACACTGTCCACCAGCATCCTGCATTGTCAACCATGCTAGCAAAGTAAAAACTTAACCCATTGACTCCTTCACCTTTCCTGCATCAAGCTGGTGGAAAGGGTGAGGGCGTCAAAGGGTTAAGTTTTTGCTGTTGGGTAGATAGGGTGTGGGAGTCAAAAAGTTAAACAAAAATAGCAATAACATTAACAAAGTACATGTCAGTATACAAGCCACATCATCTAAAATGCAACTATCTTTTTCCAATTCTTTCCTCTCACCTACCCTCGCCCAGTGTTGTCTTTTTATATTCTGATCTCCAAAACAAGTGTCACTGCCCACGTTCAAGCAAATAGGAACCAGAAAAAAACACGAAAAAAGAATAAGAACGCGTATTTAATACAACCAGACAAGACAGGCACAAATTTTCGGCCAACTGGCCTTTGTCAAGCGCAAGATCACAAACAAACAAACACCAGATACAAAAATTAGGAGACAAAGACTGAAACGTCGTCACACTGGACGGAGCAGCAGGGAAGTTTCAGTCTTTTTCTCGTAATTTTTTTATCTGGTGTTTGTTTGTTTGTGACCTTACGCTTGACAAAGGCCAGTTGGCTGAAAATGTGCGCCTGTCTTGTCTGGTTGTATTAAATATGCGTTTTTATTCTTTTTTCGTGTTTTTTTCTGGTTCCTGAGTCAGTTTATTCCTTTTCTCACACTGGACGGAGCAGCGGGAAGGTTTAGTCTTTTTCTCCAAAGTTTTTTTATCTGGTGTTTGTTTGTTTGTGATCTTACGCTTGACAAAGGCCAGTTGGCCAAAAATTTGCGCCTGTCTCGTCTTGTTGTATTAAATACGCGTTCTTATTCTTTTTTCATGTTTTTTTTCCTGGTTGTTATTCTGTCTTTTTCGAAATCTTTCCTGTCATCTACCCTCACCCAGTGTCATTTGTTTTTCTTTTATTCTGCTCAGTGGAACGGACGAAAACACAGCACATCACGACAAATTGAGCCAGGCGGCCGACAGCATGTGTTACTTCACAGCCTACATCGCGGAGAATCGACACGAGCTGCCCAAGGACACGTCGCAGGCCCTACAGCACCGTGTGGATCCTAACAGCGGCCAGAGAGAACGCAAGACTGTGGAGGTGCTTCTCTACCTGCCTGGAGGTGAGTGAGGTTTTGTTTTGTATTTATTTATTGATTCCCCTCTTGGGGATGCCGGGGGCTCTTTCAGTACAAATAGTATCCCCACCTTCTGGACATCCTGTGCTAGAAATTTCCTCTTTTCTGTCACTCTCTTTGTTTCTGCCTTGTTCCTTTGCTTTCTGTCATTTCTTCATATCATTTTTGGCCCCCCCCTCCTCTCCATGGGGATGCTGGGGGCTCTTTCAGTACAAATAGTATCCCCACCTTCTGGACATCCTGTGCTAGAAATTTCCTCTTTTCTGTCACTCTCTTTGTTTCTGCCTTGTTCCTTTGCTTTCTGTCATTTCTTCATATCATTTTTGGCCCCCCCCCCTCCTCTCCATGGGGATGCTGGGGGCTCTTTCAGTACAAATAGTATCCCCACCTTCAGGACATCCTGTGCTAGAAATTTCCTCTTTTCTGTCACTCTCTTTGTTTCTGCCTTGTTCCTTTGCTTTCTGTCATTTCTTCATATCATTTTTGGCCCCCCCCTCCTCTCCATGGGGATGCTGGGGGCTCTTTCAGTACAAATAGTATCCCCACCTTCTGGACATCCTGTGCTAGAAATTTCCTCTTTTCTGTCACTCTCTTTGTTTCTGCCTTGTTCCTTTGCTTTCTGTCATTTCTTCATATCATTTTTGGCCCCCCCCTCCTCTCCATGGGGATGCTGGGGGCTCTTTCAGTACAAATAGTATCCCCACCTTCTGGACATCCTGTGCTAGAAATTTCCTCTTTTCTGTCACTCTCTTTGTTTCTGCCTTGTTCCTTTGCTTTCTGTCATTTCTTCATATCATTTTTGGCCCCCCCCTCCTCTCCATGGGGATGCTGGGGGCTCTTTCAGTACAAATAGTATCCCCACCTTCAGGACATCCTGTGCTAGAAATTTCCTCTTTTCTGTCACTCTCTTTGTTTCTGCCTTGTTCCTTTGCTTTCTGTCATTTCTTCATATCATTTTTGGCCCCCCCCTCCTCTCCATGGGGATGCTGGGGGCTCTTTCAGTACAAATAGTATCCCCACCTTCTGGACATCCTGTGCTAGAAATTTCCTCTTTTCTGTCACTCTCTTTGTTTCTGCCTTGTTCCTTTGCTTTCTGTCATTTCTTCATATCATTTTTGGCCCCCCCCTCCTCTCCATGGGGATGCTGGGGGCTCTTTCAGTACAAATAGTATCCCCACCTTCAGGACATCCTGTGCTAGAAATTTCCTCTTTTCTGTCACTCTCTTTGTTTCTGCCTTGTTCCTTTGCTTTCTGTCATTTCTTCATATCATTTTTGGCCCCCCCCTCCTCTCCATGGGGATGCTGGGGGCTCTTTCAGTACAAATAGTATCCCCACCTTCAGGACATCCTGTGCTAGAAATTTCCTCTTTTCTGTCACTCTCTTTGTTTCTGCCTTGTTCCTTTGCTTTCTGTCATTTCTTCATATCATTTTTGGCCCCCCCCTCCTCTCCATGGGGATGCTGGGGGCTCTTTCAGTATAAATAGTATCCCCACCTTCAGGACATCCTGTGCTAGAAATTTCCTTTTTCTGTCACTCTCTTTGTTTCTGCCTTGTTCCTTTGCTTTCTGTCATTTCTTCATATCATTTTTGGCCCCCCCCTCCTCTCCATGGGGATGCTGGGGGCTCTTTCAGTATAAATAGTATCCCCACCTTCAGGACATCCTGTGCTAGAAATTTCCTCTTTTCTGTCACTCTCTTTGTTTCTGCCTTGTTCCTTTGCTTTCTGTCATTTCTTCATATCATTTTTGGCCCCCCCCTCCTCTCCATGGGGATGCTGGGGGCTCTTTCAGTATAAATAGTATCCCCACCTTCAGGACATCCTGTGCTAGAAATTTCCTCTTTTCTGTCACTCTCTTTGTTTCTGCCTTGTTCCTTTGCTTTCTGTCATTTCTTCATATCATTTTTGGCCCCCCCCTCCTCTCCATGGGGATGCTGGGGGCTCTTTCAGTATAAATAGTATCCCCACCTTCAGGACATCCTGTGCTAGAAATTTCCTCTTTTCTGT
>JAPXFY010003735.1:0-15000 GCA_030674185.1 Monoplex corrugatus | reverse complement strand
TTCATCCTAAGATAATAATAATAATATATTTTATTTATATAGCGCAAAATCTTGACAAAATCAAATCTAAGCGCTGAGCGTAGACATGCATACATACCTACATACATATGAGCGTATACATGCATACATACATGCTTACATACTTACATACATAAATCTAAGCTGAGCGTATACATGCATACACACATACATACATAAATCTAAGCGTATACATACATATACTACACGTCATTATTGAAGGGCCAGGAACGTTTTTGAGTCAATTTTTGAAAGGAGAAATAACCTATTTTCTCTTACTCTTTTCTCCAATTCGTTGCCGTAACTGAATGGATAAGAGCTCAGACAACATTGCAGTTTCCTTTTGGCACGTGTTTGGGGATTTGCCTATTTGCAATGGGCGGCCCAAGGAAGACAATTTCCACACGAAATTGTCGAATCTTCAGCAGGGTCTCTCTGACGACGCAGGCAAGGTAGCGACAAAATTCGCTTTGCACGTGCAAGGCAAGCCCTTTTTGAACACTACTCCAGCCAAAGTTGCCCGCAGACGAGGATAAAAAGGACCCGTTCTTGGTTCGTTTTAACCATGCTTGCAAGACGACGGATGACGGATGAGCAGCGGGGGAGAGCCCTCGCTCTGCTTGATGAAGGCCTAGCGCAGCGGGAAGTTGCTAGACGACTTGAAGTGTCGCATTTCACAATCCAGAGACTGCTGGAGTGCTTCAATGAGACTGGAGCAGTCCAGGAAAGGCGTCACACGGGTCGACCCAGAGTAACGACAAGACAGCAAGACCGCTACCTTGCCCTCTCCGTCCTGAGGGAAAGGGCATCCACTGCGGTGACCTTGAGGGGTCAGCTGAGGGACGCAACAGGTGCTAACATCAGCTGCAGCACGGTGAGAAGACGGCTACATGAGGCAAACTTGAGGTCACGGAGACCGGCCGTCCGACCCGTGCTGTCACCGGTCAACAGAGTGCGCCGCATGACCTGGGCCAGGGAGCACGTGACCTGGACAAGGCAACAGTGGGCCCGGGTCTTGTTTTCGGATGAGTCCAGGTTCACCCTGACCTTTAACGATTGCCGGGCTCGGGTGTGGCGACGTCAAGGGGAGAGGTTCGCTGACGCCACTGTCCAAGAGCATAACCGGTACGGCGGCGGGTCGGTGATGGTGTGGGGTGGCATGAGCCGTGGTACCCGGACCCCCCTGCTCCCCATTGACGGCATCCTGAACGGGGTCCGGTACCGGGACGAGGTTCTGGCGGCCGTGGCACTGCCTGCGCTTGTGGACCTTGGTCAAGGCGCCATCTTCCAGGACGACAATGCACCTGCGCATCGAGCACGCCTTGTGACCGACTTCCTGGAGCAGCATGAAGTCGTCCGTATGGCCTGGCCAGCGTGCTCACCTGACCTGAACCCAATTGAACACCTCTGGGATGTGCTCGGGAGGCGCATCAGGGACAACCACCCCCCACCGGGCACCCTGGCCAGGCTGGTCGACATCCTGCAGATCGAGTGGGCGGCCATCCCTCAGGACACACTCCGTACCCTTGTGGGGTCGATGCATCGGCGCTGTGAAGCGTGCATCCAGGCTCGGGGCGGACACACGCGATATTGAAAACAGATTGGCCAAATCTGACACTTTCTGTTTTTTGAAAAGGGGGGGATGTTCCTTTAAATGCATGTGCTGTTCACTAATGGGTCATTGTGCCAATTTCTTTTTCCAAAACAGGTGTGGAAATGATGAAATAAAACATAGAATCAATTCTAAACATTGTCAATTATTTCAACTTAAAATTAGAGAGGAAGGAAGAAGTGGCCCTTAAATTATGATTAGGAGTATACATACATACATACATACATACATACATACATACGCACATGCATACATAATAATTACAATATTTATATAGCGCAAGTCTCGACAAAATCAAATCCAAGCGCCGAAAAGACACACACGCACACACGCACGCACGCACACACACACACACACACACACACACACACACACACACACACACACACACACACACACACACACACATGCATGGCCACAAATGGGGAGAAAAGAATAAAAGCAATAAAAGCAAGAATAAAACCAATGGAAAACCACAGAGAGCACATCATATACAATTATATATTAAAACAAAGTGATTCCCCTCCGAGCGGAAACAGGCTGCAGAGGGGGGTTGAGTGAGGTTAGGATTTTATGCAGAGGAAAAAAGGTGAGTTTTGAGAGCGGACTTGAAGGAGGCAAAAGTAGGTTGCTGACGGACTGAGAGAGGAAGTTTGTTCCAGGAGAGTGGACCAGAAACAGAGAAGGCTCGTGGACCATAGGTATTGAGCTTAGTGCGTGGAAAGCGAAAAGTCAGAGGATCGGAGGCAGAGCGGAGGGTACGTGAGGGAACATAGATCTCAAGTAGGCTTGACAGGTAATCGGGGGCTGCGTTATTGAGGCTTTTGTAGCACATGGTGTCTAGTTTGTACTGTATGCGCTTTGATACAGGGAGCCAGTGAAGTTGTGCCAGGAGAGGAGATATGTGGTCAGCTTTTTTCTTTTTGAGTACAAGGCGTACAGCATTGTTTTGAATGCGCTGTAGGATGTGAATGGTGGAGGCAGGAAGACCAGACAGGAGTGAATTGCAATAGTCAATGCGAGACATTATGAAGGAGAGAACGAGTTTTGCAGTTGTTTCGACAGAGAGATACTTCCTGATCAGGCTTATACGATGGAGATGATAGTAGCAAGATCTGGCAGTTTGAGAAACAAAGTTGTTCATGGACAGGGTAGAGTCAATGCAGACACCAAGGTTTTTTGCTGAATCAGAAATTGGGACTGATGTGTTACATAATGGGAGAGAAAGAGGAGGCAGCTGGGAAAGTTTCTGACGGGTGCCAATGAGGATAGCTTCTGTCTTGTCGTCATTAAGCTGAAGTCTATTGTGTGTCATCCAGTTCTTAATGTCCGAGTAACACTCAGTGGTGCGAGTCAACAGGCGCTGTATATTATCAGGTGAGTCACTATCTTGAAGTTGGGTGTCATCAGCATAGAAGTGGTGTTTTATAGAGTGGGAGTTGATGATGGTGGACAGGGGGGAGGTATAAAGAGTGAAAAGAACAGGGCCAAGGACAGATCCTTGTGGAACACCACAGGTCAGGTATGCAGGTTGAGAGTAAGTGCCATTGATGAGAACAGTTTGTTTTCTGTTTGATAAATACGAAGTGAAAAAGGAGAGAGCAATGTCAGAGATGCCAAAAGTATGATGAAGTCTAGAAAGGAGAATACCATGGTCAATGGTATCGAAAGCTGCAGACAGATCAAGGAGTGTGAGGAGAGAGACTTTGCCAGTATCAGTTGCAAGGAGGAGATTGTTGAGAATGTGTAGTAGGGCAGTTTCAGTGCTATGGCACTGGCGGTAGGCTGACTGGAAAGGATTGAGGAGATTGTTGGCAGACAGGTGAGAGTTCAGCTGGTTGAGGACGACTTTTTCAAGAAGTTTTGACAAGAAAGAGAGATTAGAGATAGGCCTGTAATTTTTCAGTTCATTTGGGTCTAAATTGTGTTTCTTGAGGAGAGGGTGAACAATAGCAGACTTGAAAGAATCTGGGACAGTTCCAGTTTGAAAAGAAGTGTTGATGATGTCAGTGATGAATGGGAGGAGAGTAGGGAGACAATCGGAGTAGAGAGAACCTGGAAGAGGATCCAGTTCGCAGGTTTTGAACGACATGGATCTGATTGTGTTGAAAATTTCTTCTTGTGAGACTGGGGTAAAAGTAGTGAGAGGTGTGCCAGAGAAGGAAGGGTCAGGTGGGCATGGTTGACAGGGTGTCCTGTCAAGCCTGTCACGAAGAGTTTGTATTTTGGTGGTGAAATACTTAGAGAATACAGATGGGAGTTCTTCATTTGTATGTTTTGTTGGGAGAGGTAAGTCTTTTCGTGTGCCAAGGAGATGATTCATGGTTGTAAAGAGTTCTTTTGAAGAAGAGGCATTCAGGATTTTGGTTTGGAAATAGCTTGTTTTTGCAGATGCAATGAGGGTGGATACTTTTGTTTTAGAGGCTTGGAAAAGTTGCCTGTGTACAGTGAGTTTGGATTTGCGCCAGCGGCGCTCTGCTCTGCGGCGGGCACGTTTTGCACAGGCAATCTCATGAGTGAGCCAGGGGGTAGGGGGGCGGTCAGGTAAAAGACGGGTTGTGGCTGGAGCATGAGTGTCCAGAAGATGGTGGAGAGTAGTATAGAATTCATCGGCAAGGTTATGTGACTTTTCAGAAAGGAGACGGGAGGCATCAGATGAAAATGTGGAGAGGTCGATAGATTTGAGATTGCGTCGAGTCACTGTGCGCGTGGTACGGGAAGGAGGAGAAATGTCAAGAGAACAGAGAATTGCAGAGTGGTCAGAGGGAAGGGCTGAAGTTAGACGGGTAGAAAGAACTAAGCAGTTGTTAGTAGCTGAATTGTGGTGATCACGAGAAATGATCCAGTCAAGAATGTGACCTTTTTGATGGGTTGGTTCAGAAATGTGTTGAGTCATATTGTGATTGGACAGAGAGTTGATGATATGTCTTGTGTCATAACGGTGAGTGTTGTCATAGTGGACATTGATGTCACCTAGAATGATGAGATTTCCAGGTAAGAGGCAGTAGTGGTCAAGCAGTTGGTCAAAGTCAGAGAGAAACGTGGATGTGGTGAGTTTGTTGGCAGAGCTAGGTGGAGGTCGATAGACACAGGAGAAGGTGATGGGTTGAGGGGTGGATTGGAAGGATACTTCAACGTGCTCGAAAGAAGGATGGGAGAAAGGCAGAGACTGCGAGAAAGATAGGCGGGAATGGAGTGAGTCGTTGTAGAGGATGGCGATACCGCCACCTCGAGATCTATCACAGAGAGGTCAATAGAGATGAATAAGGATTTATGTTTATGCTTTGTTGATTATACCAAGGCTTTCGATAGAGTAAGACACGAAGAACTGATCAACCAATTAGAAAGGCTCAATATTGATGAAAAATATCTAAGAATAATCAGAAATATGTATTGGGAAAAACAGAAGCAATGTAAATAGAAAACGATATCAGCTCTTTTCAAGATATCAAAAGAGGGGTCAGGCAGGCTTGTGTTCTGTCACCAGAATTGTTTTCACTTTACAACGAAACCATCATGAGAAACCTAGAAGAAGCCCTGAGACAAAGATTGGAGGAAATATGATAAACAACAATCGTTATGCAGATGACACTGTACTGATTTCAGAAAATGAAAGGGATCTATAAATCCTTGTGAATATATTTGAAACGGAAAGCAAAAATAAAAGTTTGGAGCTAAATAACAAGAGGACTGAAATCATGATAATCAGTAAAAAATAAAACGAAAAGAAAAATAAGAAAAAAGAAAAAATCTCCTCATACAAAATAACAGCAAATGGCACAATTTGATACTGGTTGATTTCTGGGAATGGTCATCTCACCAGACGGCAAATGCACATCAGAATCAGAAATAGCCAGCAGAATCAGCCAAACCAAAACAGCATTGCATTCAAGAAGATGAAAACCATTCTCACCAACAAATGCCTATTAATTAACATCAGGAAGAGAGTTCTTGAATGTTATGTAGAACTGATACTGTTATACGGTTGCAAGGCGTGGACAGTCAACACACAAAGCCAGAACAAAATTGAGGCAGCCAAAATGCGATTTCCAAGAAGAATGTTGCGAGTTCCACGGACAGCAAAGAAAGCAAACGAGACAGTCTTGATGGAAGCAGACACAAGAAGATCATTGATAAAGAAGATTACGAGGGGTAAGAAAAGATAGGCAACATTTATAGGACATTGTATGAGGAAAGGGAAATTAGAGCACCTGGTCACAACAGGAAAGCTGGAGGGAAAGAGAGCACCAGGTAGACCCAGGGAGAAAATATTGGACAGACTTACAGCGTGGCTGAGGGCAGAGAGGGTCGAAGATGTACGTGCAGCGACAAGGGATAGATTCTGTCACTCGGCAGGGCGTGTGATGATGATGATGATAATGATATTATTACTATTGTCATTATTATTATTACAACAAAACTTGAGTAGATTCTAAAGGAGCCTCACCGAGCCACCAGCCGTTTATAGTTGTCTGCAGACATGGCAGGATCTGCTCCATAGTCCAGCACCGTTGTCTGCCACCATGCCATCAGTGACGTCATGGTGCCGTAGCTGCCTGTAGCGGAAGCAGCGGACTGTAGTCTCCGTCTCAGAATATGGGGATGACGAACGACTGCAGCGCGCAAGCGGTCCCACCTGGATGGAAAGCAGCAAAACAGCGTGAACAAATGTGTTGACATTTTGTGTTCATTAAAACATATCTCCCCTTTAAAGAAAAGTAGGGGAATAAGGATTTATATTAATGCTTTGTTGATTACACCAAGGCTTTTGATTGGGTAGAATGAAGAATTGATGAAACAACTGGAAAAGCTCAATATTGATGGAAAAGATCTAAGAATAATAAGAAATACGCATTGGGAACAAACAGCAGCATTGAGAGTAGAAAACCATGTAAGCCCTTCTCAAATGTCAAAAGAGGGGTTAGGCAGGGATGTTTTCTGTCACCAGATTTGTTTTCACTTTAAAGCGAAACCATCATGAGAAACCTAGAAGAATGCTCTGGGATACAGATTGGAGGAAAAATTATTAACAATCTTCGTTATACAGATGACACCATTCTAACTGCAGAAAAAAGACCTGCAAAATCTTGTAATATAATAAAAACAGAAAGCAGAAGTAAAAGGTTGGAGCTTATTAGCAAGAAGACTAAAGCCATGTTGATCAGTTAAAAAATCCCCCTCATGTAAAATAACAGCAAACGGGACAAAACTGAGATAAGTTGATAAGTTTGAATATCTGAGAACAGTCATCTCACCAGACAGCAGATGCACATCAGAAATAGCTAGCAGAATTAATATAATAATAATAATAATAATAATAATAATAATGTTTATTTGTATAGCGCATATATAATAATAATAATAATGTTTATTTGTATAGCGCATATTCCATATAAAAACATGCTCACCAGCGCTTTACATTTCGCAAGAAAGGCAAAAGGTGATAAAAAATGTTCACAATTACATACACAATAAGATAACAACAAACATTAAAGCTATACAAGTAAGAAGACACATAAGAAACCACAGAATATTAAATTTTAAACACTGACTTATGTAATGAAGAAAGATTAACAGATTTTTCATATGAATAAAGAGGCATACTGTGTTTATATATTGCTGCATGTGTGTGCGTGCGTACGTGTGTGTGTGTGTGTGTGTGTGTACGTGTGTGTGTGCGTGCGTGTGCGTTGCTGTGCGCGTGTGTGTTTGTAAGAATGTGTGTGTGTGTGTGAGTGTGCGTGCGTGTGCTATGTTTGCATGCGTGTGTGTGTGTTTATGCATGCATAGTTGTACATCAAATTATAATCAATATTTTGAATGAAGATAAAAAGAGAAAAATTCTAATCCATATACAGGAAAAACATTATAACTTCTGTATTACAGCATTAACACATTGACAATCAAAATTACCTCACAAATTATAAACTATTCGCATATCATACATCACAATTTACATACAAACAAAGATTTAAAAAAGTTTCTTAAAGTATTTCAGTCTCTTTCCCACTCAATTTCTCCCCTATCCCCTCCTCAGCTGTACACATACAGTGATACACACACATGCTCACTCAAGCACACACACACACACACACACACACACACACACACACACACACACACACACACACACACATACACATACACATACACACATGCACGCACACACACACACCTTGCTCTATAGGCTCTTGTACAAAATACTGTTATACAGGCAGGAGAGATTAGTCTGATGACAGACTGGCAAACTAAGGCTCTTCAGGTTAGATGAGTTTGAAAGAGGTGGGTTTTCAGGTGCCGTTTGAAGGTTGAGAAACACTTAGTTTTTCTGAGACAGTGGTAGAGAGTTCCATACATTTGGGCCAAAGACAGAGAAAGATTTTTTACCAAAGGTGTCTAGAGAGAAGCGAGGAACAGTCAACAGTGAGGTGTCAGAAGAGCGGAGCGTTTGAGAAGGTTTGTAACCCTGCAGGAGACCAAACTTAAACAGCATTAAAAAAATGAAAACCATTCTTACCAAGAAATGCCTATCAATTAACACCAGGAAGACAATTCTTCAGTGTTACATAGAACCAATATTGTTATACGTTTGCAAAGTGTGGGCAATCAACGCGCGAAGTCAGAACAAAATTGAAGCAGCTGAAATGTGGTTCCTAAGAAGCATGTTAAGAATTTCATGGACAGCAGAGAAAACAAATGAGACAGTCTTGAAAGAGGCAAACACAAAAAGAACATCAATGAACAAGATAAGGAAAAGACAAGCAACGTTTATAAGACTTTTATGAGACAAGAAAAATTGGCGTACCTAGTTACAATGAGAAATCTGGAGAGAAAAAGAGCACCAGGTAGGCCCAGGGAGAAACTATTGGACGGTTTTACAGAGTTGATGATGACGGAAAGGATAGGAGATATACTTGCAGCATCAAAAGATAGATTCGTATGGAAGGCCATGATCGCGTACGCCATGCGGCAAGGCACATGATGATGATGATGATGATGATGATGATGATGATGATGATGATGATGATGATGATGATGATGATGATGATGATGATGATGATGACAACCCTGTAGACAACCCAAAGGTCCAAACCGTTACGCATTTTGTTTGTTTTTATGTTTGTGTGAATGGTTTTCCTTAGCTGAGTACAGTACGTTTCTTTTTCATAGTGAGAAAAATATGTGCCAAATCATGCCATATTTCAAAGGGTCATTGCATAGAAAGTTCATGGATTTATATCCTTCATCAGCTCTGTTTAACTGTCTCCTTCGACTTTCCATGTGACAAGTTGATAGGGAAAAATGTATTTTAGATATCTGAGAATTCATATGGATGCATAGACCCTTACACAATTCCACCTTCGCTTTGTACAGCATAGAATAGACCAGTATAGGATTCCATCCTCGCCTTCCGTCCTTATGAGCAACCAAGATCATCGATGATGGTGACAGTGATGACGACGATGATGACGACGACGACGATGATGATGAAGATGATGATGATGATGAGGGCCTCGGGCAAATATTGATGCTGATGACGATGATAGTGATGATGATGGCGGTGGTCGTGGTGGGTTTTTGTTGTGTGTTTTTGTTTTGTTTTTTGTTTTTTTTTGTTTTGCTACATCAAATAGGTAATACCAAAGAAATAAGAGAGAAGCAGGGAGAATTTTTATAATATCAACCAAAGGACATAACTTTTGAGCGTCACGTAGGAATTATCTCCATGTTTTGAACTTCTCAAATCTAACATAGTTTGCGCTACCCATTCAGCTAGCATAGAAGCAGATACAAAGCACAAAAACCGTAAGCTCAGAACACTCCCCAAGGAGTACTGTGTTAGATTTGATAAGTTCACTACATGGGAGATAATTCCTACGTGACTCTCAAAAGTTATGTCCTCTGGTTGATTTTACATCAAATAGGCTTTCTGAAAACAGCAACAACCACGTCGAATACCGATGACGACAATGACGATAAGGGTGATCATTCAGTGACAATTTTACACACCTGGACAGGTGATGTGTAGTGCTGATCAACTGGAGCTGCTGAGAATCCGGCATGCTGTTCTGACACAGGCATCTTTCCACTGCCTTCGTCTCGTTTGGATCCCCCCCAGACACACACTGACACAGGTCCTAAGTGATGTGCAATACATATTAACACGGTAAATTACAGGAATATAGGTTTACTCATAGGTAAGATTACACACACACACACACACACACACACACACACACACACACACACACACACACACACACACACACACACACACACACACACACACACAGAGAGAAACACACACAGACACAGGGCCTGAGATCAAATCAATACACATTAACAGGGTAGATCACAGAAGTATAGGTTTACTCACAGATAAGATTACACACACACACACACACACACACACACACACACACACACACACACACACACACACACACACCACACATACACATACACATACACACATTTAGACACACACACACGAGACACACACTGACACAGGGCGTGAGAGATAAGCAATACACTGTAACACGGTAGCTTACAGGAATACTGGTTTATTCATAGACAGGATTCCACACACACACACACACACACACACACACACACACACACACACACACACACACACACACACACACACACACAGGGCCTGAGAGATAAGCAATACACTGTAACACGGTAGCTTACAGGAATACTGGTTTATTCATAGACAGGATTCCACACACACACACACACACACACACACACACACACACACACACACACACACACACACACACACACACACACACACACACACACACACACACACACACAGGGCCTGAGAGATAAGCAATACACTGTAACACGGTAGCTTACAGGAATACTGGTTTATTCATAGACAGGATTCCACACACACACACACACACACACACACACACACACACACACACACACACACACACACACACACACACACACAACACGCGCGCACACACACACACACACACACACACACACAGGGCCTGAGAGATATGCATAAACAGGATTACAACACACACACACACACACAAACACACACCCGAGACACACACTGACACAGGGCCTGACAGATAAGCTATACACATTAGCACGGTCTGTCTGTTTTGTCTGTCTGTCTTGTCTGTCTGTCTTGTCTGCCTCGTTTTGTCTGTTTTTTTGTCTTTCTGTCTTGTCTTGTTTTGTCTATCTTGTCTTGTTTTGTCTGTCTGACTTATCTGCCCTGTCCGTCTTTTCTGTCTGTCTAACTGTCAATTTGTCTGTCTGTATGTCTGTTTATCAGAAGGTCCACTCGAAGTTTGTTATTTCTGCATTAAAATACTAAATTTGTCTGTCTTTCTGTTTGTGTCTCTGTCTTGTCTGTCTGTCCGTCCGTCCTGTCTGTCTGCCTCTCTGTCTGTGTATCCACCTGTCTGCTTGTCTTTCTGTTTGTCGCTCTGCCCTGTACTGTCTGTCTGTCTGTCTTGTCTGTCTGTCCTGTCTGTTTCATAGAAGGTCCGACTTGAAACTTGTTACTTCTGCATTCAAATATCACATCTGTCTATCTGTCTGTCTTTCTTGTCTGTCTGTCTATCTGTCTGTGTGCCTGTCTTTCTGTTTGTTTGTAGCTCTCACGTGTCTGTCTGTCCTGTCCGTCTGTCTTGTCTGTGTATCCGTCTGTCTGCCTGTCTTACTATTATTTTGTTTACCGATCTCTCTCTTGTCTGTCTGTCTGTCTGTCTGTCTCTTTGTCTGCCTATCTTGTCTGTCTCTCTGTCTGTCTGTCTGTCTCGTCTGTCTGTCTGTCTTGTCTGTCTGTCTCTCTGTCTGTCTGCCTATCTTGTCTGTCTCTCTGTCTGTCTGTCTGTCTTGTCTGTCTTGACTGTCTTGTCTGTCTTGTCTGTCCTGTCTGTCAGAAGGTCCACTCACCTGCGTGACAGCAGGGTCGGTGCGGAGGGCATCCAGCAGCTGCCCAGAGGTCAGGTTGGGCAGGATCAGAGTCTTGATGACCCTGACCCCCAGGTCACTCACCAGCTGATCCAGCACTGTGGCCTGGTTATTGAGCTGGCCCACGGCGCTCTTCACCTTCTTCACGATGACCTTGCTGCTGGTCGGCCAGGCTCATGCTGGGGAAATGGGGACTTCCCCCTACAGACTTGATCTCCCCGACGATCAGCCCCTGCCGTCTGTGAAGGACAAGGACGTCGCACTCCCCGTCCATAAGGTGAGAGGCCAGACCACTCGTGTTCCCGGCAACATCGCGATGACGGCGGCGTCAAGGGGATTAGTTTCATGTCGAGGTACTTCCGAAACTGCAGCTGCGACAGGACCATCATCACTTCCCGGGACTCTTCTGCCAAAACCCGTAGGTTTTCTAGCGTACGACCCTGGGCGGAGTCATCCTGAACGTCGCTGTCTTGGATCCTGGAATCCTGAAGTCCTCAGGATTGCTGGTGAAGACAGTTCCCGCCACTTGGGGGACGACGGGAGCTGGGGTTGCTTGACTCGACGTTTTGGAAGGGGCTGGAGGTTTTTCCAACACTTGGACAGTTTCGCCGGCGATGACGTCGACGTGGAAATGGTAACGGTTGAAGTGAAGGGGCGGCAGAAAATAGGTCCGGTCGTGCAGGTCCGGGTAGCTTCTTGATGAAGGGAAACCATTTAGTTTCTGGTGCGGGGCTGGAGGAAGGAGCAGGCGGACGTGGAGGTGTCTGTAATATTGACAGCGTACAAGCTACAGTATCATCATCATCATCATCATCATCATCATCATCATCATCATCATCATCATCATAGTGCCCTGCAGCATGGCGTCGGCGATCATGGCCCTCTATATGTATCTGTCCTTAGTTGCCACAAGCTCATCTTCTACCCTCTCTGTCTTCAGCCACTCTGCAAGTATGTCCAATATTTCTTCCCTGGGTCTACTGGACGCTCTCTTTCCCGCCAGCTTTCCTGTTGTGACCAGGTGCTCCAATTCCCCTTTACTCATGAAATGGCCTATAAATGTTGCCTGTCTTTTCCTAATCTTCTTTATGAATGATCTTCTTGTGTCTGCCTCTATCAAGACTGTCTCGTTTGTTTTCTTTGCTCAGACCATGGAACTCTCAACATTCTTCTCAGAAACCATATTTCGGATGCCTCAATCTTGTTCTGGCTTTGCTTGTTGACTGTCCACGCCTCACAACCGTATAACATTATCGGTTCTATATAATATTCAAGAACTCTCTTCCTGATGTTAATTGATAGGCATTTGTTGGTAAGAACGCTTTTCATCTTCTTGAATGCTGTTTTGCCTTGGCCAATTCTGATGGCTATTTCTGACGTACTACAGTATATTGATGGAAAAGATTTACGAAGAATCAGAAATATGTATTGGGAACGAACAGCTGCAATGAGAGTAGAAAACAATGTAAGCTCTTTCCAAAATATCAAAAGAAGAGTCAGGCAAGGTTGTGTTCCGTCACCAAATCTGTTTTCACTTTACAGTGAAACCATCATGAGAAACCTGGAAGAATGCCCTGGAATAAAGGTTGGACGAAAAATGATAAACAACACTCGTTACACAGATGACACCGTGTTGATTGCAGAAAATGAAAGGGACCTACAAAACCTTGTGAATATAATAGAAATACAAAGCAAAAATAAAGGGTTGGAGATAAATAGCAAGAAGACGGAAATCATGGTAATCAGTAAAAAACACGAAATCCCCTCATGCAAAATAACTGCAAATAGCACACTTTGAGACAGGTTGATAAGTTAAAATATCTGGGAACGGTCATCTTACCAGACGGCAGATGCACATCAGAAATAGCCAGCAGAATCGGCCAAGCCAAAGCAGCATTCAAGAAGATGAAAAGCATTCTTACCAACAAATGCCTATCAATTAACATCACGAAAAGAGTTCTTGAATGTTCTATAGAACCGATAATGTTATACAGTTGTGAGGCGTGGACAATCAACACACAAAACCAGAACAAAATTGAGGCAGCTGAGATGTGGTTTCTAAGAAGAATGTTGAGAGTTCCCTGGACAGCAAAGAAAACAAACGAGACAGTCTTGATGGAGGCAGCAGACACAAGAAGATCATTCATAAAGAAGATTAGAAAAATACAAGCAACATTTACAGGACATTTTATGAGGAAAAGGAAATTAGAGCACCTGGTCACAACAGGAAAGTTGAGGGAAAGAGAACACCAGGTAGACCCAGGGAGAAAATATTGGACTACTTGCAGAGTGGCTGAAGACAGAGAGGGAGGGAGAGTACTTGCAGAGTGGCTGAAGACAGAGAGGGAGGGAGAGTACTTGCAGGCGACAAGGGAGAGATTCGTAAATAGGCCATGATCGCCAAGCTACGTGGCAGGGCACATAATGATGATGATGAATCTAGCATCACCAACGATGCACTAACAGGATTGCACAAGCCACAAGACAACAAGAAATAAGCATTTAGATACAAGTACAGATGTACCTAGCATCACCAACGATGCACTAACAGGATTGCACAAGCCACAAGACAACAAGAAATAAGCATTTAGATACAGTACAGATGTACCTAGCATACCAACGATGCACTAACAGGATTGCACAAGCCACAAGACAACAAGAAATAAGCATTTAGATACAAGTACGATGTACCTAGCATCACCAACGATGCACTAACAGGATTGCACAAGCCACAAGACAACAAGAAATAAGCATTTTGATACAAGTACGGATGTACCTAGCATTACCAATGATGCACTAACAGGATTACACAAGCCACAAAACAACAAGTAAATTGCATTTAAAAAGTACGATGTACCTAGCATCACCATGATCACTTTTCAGATTACACAAGACCTTCCATCCGTTTGACTTTTGTCATACCTTTGTTTTTTAAACAAAAAGAACCTGTTATACCTTTGTTTATTTCATTATAAAACAACCTGTCATACCTTTGTTTGTTTTAACAAAAAGAATCTGTCATACATTTGTTTATTTCAACAAAAATAACTTGTTATATCTTTGTTTATTTCAACAAGAAAACCTCTTATACCTTTGTTTATTAAAAAATAATCATGTCATCCTTTGTTTATTTCAACAAAATCAACTTTTACACCTTTGTTTATTTCATCTGAAAAGAACGCGTCATACCTTTGTATATTTCAAGAAAAATAACCTACGAACCTTTGTTTATTTCAACACAAAGAACTTCTCAACCTTTGTTTATTACAACGAAAACAAACCTGTCATACCTTTGTTTATTTCACGAAAATAATCCCTCATAACTTTTTTATTTTAACGAAAACAACCTCACATACCTTTGTTCATTTCAACAAAAACAACATGTCATACCTTTGTTTATTTCAACAAACTCAACC
>JAPXFY010000373.1:55000-57500 GCA_030674185.1 Monoplex corrugatus | reverse complement strand
GGCAGAGGCAGCAGAAAGGAGCTCAAGCTGGATCTGGGCAAGGAGGAACCAAAAAAGTGAACTTCATAAGGATTAAATTCCCTACAGATGATGTGTGCCCCGTTAGCACATTGGTAAAACCGCGTACCGCAGTTCTGAAGAGCAGAATCGCCCAGGTTCGATCCCCGGCGTGGGAAAAAAAAAAAAAAAAAAAAAAAAAAAAAAATAGACAACAGCAGAAGGGCATCCAGGAGTCATGACCTGGATGTGGCCCGGCCCCCCGAGAGTGTAAGGAATTCAGGGCCGAAACACTTGTCTAAAGGGGGTTACTTCTCTGAAGACCTTCTGTTGTCTAGCTCTCCCTAGAGTTTCTTTCTACCTATATATATTTCTCTCCTCTCTCTCTCTCTATTTCTCTCCGCTCTCTCTCTCTCTCTATATATATATATTTCTCTCCTCTCTCTCTCTATTTCTCTCCGCTCTCTCTCTCTATATATATATATATTTCTCTCCTCTCTCTATATATATATATATATATTTCTCTCCGCTCTCTCTCTCTATATATATATATATTTCTCTCCTCTCTCTCTATTTCTCTCCGCTCTCTCTCTCTATATATATATATATTTCTCTCCTCTCTCTCTCTATATATATATATATATTTCTCTCCTCTCTCTCTCTCTATTTCTCTCCGCTCTCTCTCTCTATATATATATATATATTTCTCTCCTCTCTCTATTTCTCTCCGCTCTCTCTCTCTATATATATACTTCATAAGGATTAAATTCCCTACAGATGATGTGTGCCCCGTTAGCACATTGGTAAAACCGCGTACCGCAGTTCTGAAGCGTAGAATCGCCCAGGTTCGATCCCCGGCGTGGGGGAAAAAAAAAAAAAAAAAAAAAAATATATAGACAACAGCAGAAGGGCATCCAGGAGTCATGACCTGGATGTGGCCCGGCCCCCCGAGAGTGTAAGGAATTCAGGGCCGAAACACTTGTCTAAAGGGGGTTACTTCTCTGAAGACCTTCTGTTGTCTAGCTCTCCCTAGAGTTTCTTTCTACCTATATATATTTCTCTCCTCTCTCTCTCTCTATTTCTCTCCGCTCTCTCTCTCTCTATATATATATATATTTCTCTCCGCTCTCTCTCTCTCTATATATATATATATTTCTCTCCTCTCTCTATTTCTCTCCGCTCTCTCTCTTTATATATATATATATATATTTCTCTCCGCTCTCTCTCTATATATATATATTTCTCTCCTCTCTCTGTCTATTTCTCTCCGCTCTCTCTCTATATATGTATATATTTCTCTCCTCTCTCTGTCTATTTCTCTCCTCTCTCTATATATATATATTTTCTCTCTCTCTCTGTCTATTTCTCTCCTCTCTCTATATATATATATTTCTCTCCTCTCTCTATTTCTCTCCGCTCTCTCTCTCTATATATATATATTTCTCTCCTCTCTCTCTCTATTTCTCTCCGCTCTCTCTCTCTATATATATATATTTCTCTCCTCTCTCTGTCTATTTCTCTCCGCTCTCTCTCTATATATGTATATATTTCTCTCCTCTCTCTCTCTATTTCTCTCCTCTCTTTATATATATATATATATATAATTATATTTCTCTCCTCTCTCTCTCTCTCTCTATTTCTCTCTCTCTCTCCTTCCTTTGTCTCTCAGTCTATCCCTCTCTCTCTTTCTTGGTGTCTTCTCTCTTTCTCTCTTTCTCTCTCTCTCTCTCTCTCTCTCTCTGTCTCTCTCTCTCTCTCTCTCACTCACATACGCAAGCACATACACGCAGCAATATATAAACACAGTATGCCTCTTTATTCATATGAAAAATCTGTTAATCTTTCTTCATTACATAAGTCAGTGTTTAAATTTTAATATTCTGTGGTTTCTTATGTGTCTTCTTACTTGTATAGCTTTAATGTTTGTTGTTATCTTATTGTGTATGTAATTGTGAACATTTTTTATCACCTTTTGCCTTTCTTGCGAAATGTAAAGCGCTGGTGAGCATGTTTTTATATGGAATATGCGCTATACAAAGAAACATTATTATTATTATTATTATTATTATATTCTCGCTCTCTTTCTCTGTATTCTCTGTCTCTGTTTCTCTATCTATCTCTCTATCTTTCTGTCTCTGTTTTCTCTGTCTCTCTCTGTCCCCCCCCCCCCCTCTCTCTCTCTCTGGTTCTCCATCTTTTTCACACTCCCTGGCTCTCTGTCTCCGTCTCTGTCTGTCTGTCGCTCTCTCTCTCTCTCTCTCTCTCTCTCTCTCTCTCTCTCTCTCTCTCTCTCTCTCTCCTGCAGGAAGCTGGTGGAAACGGCCAGGGATTCAAAGGGTTAATATTCATGTTGATATTTATTTCACTTGTCACAGTAGAATTACTGTGTGAAACTCAGGCTGCTCTCCTGTTTGAGATGGCGTCGCCCCAAGGCAGCGCCACCCAAAGTTTTTATGGACCCAGACTTCTGGTCAGATGTTTAATCCACTGAAATTTCTGCCAT
>JAPXFY010000373.1:45000-47500 GCA_030674185.1 Monoplex corrugatus | reverse complement strand
ATAATTAAATCGAGGAGAAAGAGTGGCAAAAAGGGTTTCAAAAGTTCCCCTGCCAGTAACTAATCCAGGTTTCCAGGGTTCGCTTCCGTAAAAGGCCCGACTTTTCTCTTCAATTTGACGGGGAAAATCAAAACTGACGTCTAGTCCTTCAAAAGGAGACAAAGAAGAATCGGATCCGTTTTGCCTTCCAGCCTGGCACGTTAGAAAATCACGGCATTTTGATAATCGTGAAGAGCAGGGCACTCGCTTTTCGGGTTTCCCTCTTGACCACAGGGGGCAGGTTGGTGATGGGGTCAGTTTGAAAAATTGCAATTCCAATGTGCGTTTTAAACCAGTGTGGTCGGGGGGGGTGGGGGGGGGGGTCTCAACAGGAGTCCCTACCCTCTCAACGGATGGTGGTAGTTTGTCCCTTTCTGTCCGTGGTGAAGTTAACAGGTGAACTGTGATTTGGCCTCTTTCGCTGGTTGTTGGTTGGGGTTCCGGGGCTACCCGCCTTTTAGCCAGTTTTATCTATCGTCTCTTTTTGTTTGGCTGGGAGACGGAAATTATTGCAACGAACGACGGAAGGGAAATAAGAAGAAGAAAGAAGGAAGGAAGAAGGAGGAAGAAGTAGGAGAAGAAGGAGGAAGAAGAAGGAAGAAGAAGGAGGAAGAAGGAGGAAGAAGGAAGGAAGGGAAAAAAGAGGAGAAGAAGGAAAAAGAAGGAAGAAGAAGGAGGAAGAAGAAGGAAGAAGAAGGAGGAAAAGAAGGAAGGAAGGGGAAGGGAAGGAGGAGGAGGAGGAGGAAGGGGGGAAGGGAAGGAAGAAGGAAGAAAGGGGGAGGAAGGAGGAAGAAGGAAGAAGAAGGAAAAAGAAGGAGGAAGGACCAGAAGGAAGAAGGAGGAGAGGAAGAAGGGGAAGGAAAAACGAAGGAAGAAGAAGGAAGAAGAAGGAGGAAGGAAGAAGAAGGAAAAAAGAAAAGGGAAAAAGAAGGAAGAACAAGGAAGAAGGAGGAGGAAAGAAGAAGGAGGAAAAAGGAAGAAGAAGGAGGAAGGGGAAAAAGAAAGGGGGAAGAAGGAAGAAGGAGGAAGGAAGAAAAAAGAAGAAGAAGAAAGAAAAGAACAAGGTTCGTACGGAGGGCCTTGGGTACCAACGCATGCGGCGCAGTTTAACATGATGATGATGATGGTGATGATGGTGATGGTGTGGTTTTGGTGATTGATGATGATGTGATGATGATGGATGATGCGCGACGACGACGATGATGATGACGATGGGGCGATGACGATGATGGTGAGATGATGACGACGACAACGACGTGATGATGATGATGGTGATGATGTGATGTGATGTTTTGATGATGATGATGATTGATGATGATGATGTGATGTGATGACGACGACGATTTGACCCACGACGACGTGATGTGATGATGATGAGATGATGATGATGATGAAGATGATGGGTGATGACGACGACGGACGGGTGACGGGCGATGACGATGAAGACGTTTACCATTCTGTACTGTATTCCACAGGAGTTGACCCACAGAAAGATTGACCCCCCCTTTATCCGTTGGGTTGCGAAAAAAAACCTTTGGGCAGTTAAAAGGACAGGCCCTTTTCCTTCTCCAGGCCCTGGGAAAACGGCAGGGAATCTGAAAGGAAGACCCCCAAATTGACTGCCCTTTTCAGGTTTGTGTTTTTTCAGTTTTTCTGGAAATCACACCAGGCTTCCTGGCGGGTGTGGGGTGGGGAAAGGGGGGGGTGGGGGGGCAAGGTGAGTGTTCTGGTCCCTCCTTTTTCCCAGGAGAGGCACAGCCCATGTCGGCTCTGTCCTGAAAAATTTCCAAATGCTCTTCAAAATCGCAAGTTCATCAAGCGAGTCACAGCAAAACCAGGGATTCAATCGCTGCCCAAATTAAAAAAAACTCTGTGTTCCGCAAAATTTGCCAGTCCGTTTGATTGGGGGCGCGCGCGCGCTATTTGATATTGCACGTGAGACAAAGTGATTAGACGAGAAGCGATAGTTGTGAGAATGACGAGCTGGGTGATGGTCTGCTAAACTGCAAAGATTGCGTTACTGAAGGGGAGAGGGGAAAGGGGAGGGGGGAGGGGAAGGTTAGGGAGGGGGGGAAATGTGTGTTGTTGGGTGGGGGGGGGTGGGGGTATGTGGGTGTGTTTGGTGTGGGGAGTGTGGGGGGATGGAGGGGATAGGACATGTTGGTGTTGTGTATGTGTGGGCGTATGTGTGTACAATGAAAGGACATAATGAATGTGGGAGTGTGTTTTTGTATGTGTGTGTGCGCACGTGAGAAGTGTGTGTGTGTGTGCGTGTGTGTGTGTGTGTGTGCTGTGTGTTTGTGTGTGTGTGTGCCTGTGTGTTTGTTGGGGGTGTGGGGTTGTGTGTGTGTGTGTGTAGCCCGCGTTGTGTGAGTGTTTTTTGTTGTTGTTGTTGTTTGTTTGTGTTTTAGGCGTGTGTGGTGGTGTGTGTGGTGTGTGTGTGTGTGTGTGTGTGTGAGCG
>JAPXFY010000373.1:15000-17500 GCA_030674185.1 Monoplex corrugatus | reverse complement strand
GGAGGCAGGAAGACCAGACAGGAGTGAATTGCAATAGTCAATGCGAGACATTATGAAGGAGAGAACGAGTTTTGCAGTTGTTTCGACAGAGAGATACTTCCTGATCAGGCTTATACGATGGAGATGATAGTAGCAAGATCTGGCAGTTTGAGAAACAAAGTTGTTCATGGACAGGGTAGAGTCAATGCAGACACCAAGGTTTTTAGCTGAATCAGAAATTGGGACTGATGTGTTACATAATGGGAGAGAAAGAGGAGGCAGCTGGGAAAGTTTCTGACGGGTGCCAATGAGGATAGCTTCTGTCTTGTCGTCATTAAGCTGAAGTCTATTGTGTGTCATCCAGTTCTTAATGTCCGAGTAACACTCAGTGGTGCGAGTCAACAGGCGCTGTATATTATCAGGTGAGTCACTATCTTGAAGTTGGGTGTCATCAGCATAGAAGTGGTGTTTTATAGAGTGGGAGTTGATGATGGTGGACAGGGGGGAGTATAAAGAGTGAAAAGAACAGGGCCAAGGACAGATCCTTGTGGAACACCACAGGTCAGGTATGCAGGTTGAGAGTAAGTGCCATTGATGAGAACAGTTTGTTTTCTGTTTGATAAATACGAAGTGAAAAAGGAGAGAGCAATGTCAGAGATGCCAAAAGTATGATGAAGTCTAGAAAGGAGAATACCATGGTCAATGGTATCGAAAGCTGCAGACAGATCAAGGAGTGTGAGGAGAGAGACTTTGCCAGTATCAGTTGCAAGGAGGAGATTGTTGAGAATGTGTAGTAGGGCAGTTTCAGTGCTATGGCACTGGCGGTAGGCTGACTGGAAAGGATTGAGGAGATTGTTGGCAGACAGGTGAGAGTTCAGCTGGTTGAGGACGACTTTTTCAAGGAGTTTTGACAAGAAAGAGAGATTAGAGATAGGCCTGTAATTTTTCAGTTCATTTGGGTCTAAATTGTGTTTCTTGAGGAGAGGGTGAACAATAGCAGACTTGAAAGAATCTGGGACAGTTCCAGTTTGAAAAGAAGTGTTGATGATGTCAGTGATGAATGGGAGGAGAGTAGGGAGACAATCGGAGTAGAGAGAACCTGGAAGAGGATCCAGTTCGCAGGTTTTGAACGACATGGATCTGATTGTGTTGAAAATTTCTTCTTGTGAGACTGGGGTAAAAGTAGTGAGAGGTGTGCCAGAGAAGGAAGGGTCAGGTGGGCATGGTTGACAGGGTGTCCTGTCAAGCCTGTCACGAAGAGTTTGTATTTTGGTGGTGAAATACTTAGAGAATACAGATGGGAGTTCTTCATTTGTATGTTTTGTTGGGAGAGGTAAGTCTTTTCGTGTGCCAAGGAGATGATTCATGGTTGTAAAGAGTTCTTTTGAAGAAGAGGCATTCAGGATTTTGGTTTGGAAATAGCTTGTTTTTGCAGATGCAATGAGGGTGGATACTTTTGTTTTAGAGGCTTGGAAAAGTTGCCTGTGTACAGTGAGTTTGGATTTGCGCCAGCGGCGCTCTGCTCTGCGGCGGGCACGTTTTGCACAGGCAATCTCATGAGTGAGCCAGGGGGTAGGGGGGCGGTCAGGTAAAAGACGGGTTGTGGCTGGAGCATGAGTGTCCAGAAGATGGTGGAGAGTAGTATAGAATTCATCGGCAAGGTTATGTGACTTTTCAGAAAGGAGACGGGAGGCATCAGATGAAAATGTGGAGAGGTCGATAGATTTGAGATTGCGTCGAGTCACTGTGCGCGTGGTACGGGAAGGAGGAGAAATGTCAAGAGAACAGAGAATTGCAGAGTGGTCAGATGGAAGGGCTGAAGTTAGACGGGTAGAAAGAACTAAGCAGTTGTTGGTAGCTGAATTGTGGTGATCATGAGAAATGATCCAGTCAAGAATGTGACCTTTTTGATGGGTTGGTTCAGAAATGTGTTGAGTCATATTGTGATTGGACAGAGAGTTGATGATATGTCTTGTGTCATAACGGTGAGTGTTGTCATAGTGGACATTGATGTCACCTAGAATGATGAGATTTCCAGGTAAGAGGCAGTAGTGGTCAAGCAGTTGGTCAAAGTCAGAGAGAAACGTGGATGTGGTGAGTTTGTTGGCAGAGCTAGGTGGAGGTCGATAGACACAGGAGAAGGTGATGGGGTGAGGGGTGGATTGGAAGGATACTTCAACGTGCTCGAAAGAAGGATGGGAGAAAGGCAGAGACTGCGAGAAAGATAGGCGGGAATGAAGTGAGTCGTTGTAGAGGATGGCGATACCGCCACCTCGAGATGAGCGATGGAAAGAAGCAAGCCTGTAACCACTCGGAGTGAGGCTAGCATGTATAGGTTCATGACCAAGGGGGTTAAGCCATGTCTCTGTAATAAAAGCAATGTCAACGTGCTCATCAGCGATAAAATCGGCAATGACCTCAGCTTTGCCATCTTTGCATATTGATTGAGCGTTAAAAAGGCATAGTTTAAGTTTATCACATGGCGGCGGCCGAGGTGGCGAAGAAGGCGGCACCGACGGGA
>JAPXFY010003734.1:0-15000 GCA_030674185.1 Monoplex corrugatus | reverse complement strand
CTCTCATCTGTCTCCTGAACCAATACATACACTCATTACTCTCATCTCTCTCCTGAACCAGTACCTACACTCATTACTCTCATCTCTCTCCTGAACCAGTACCTACACTCATTACTCTCATCTCTTTCCCAAACCATTACGTACACTCATTACTCTCATCTCTCTCCTGAACCAGTACCTACACTCATTGCTGTCATCTCTCACCCGAACCAATACATACTCATTACTCTCATCTCTCTCCTGAACCAGTACCTACACTCATTGCTGTCATCTCTCACCCGAACCAATATGTACTCATTACTCTCATCTATCTCCCAAACCAATACGTAAACTCATTACTCT
Organism: Monoplex corrugatus; assembly: GCA_030674185.1. Lineage (NCBI taxonomy): Eukaryota > Metazoa > Mollusca > Gastropoda > Littorinimorpha > Ranellidae > Monoplex > Monoplex corrugatus. The sequence continues at coordinate 14,658 of JAPXFY010003734.1, read as the reverse complement.
CATCTTTCTCCTGAACCAGTACCAACACTCATTGCTGTCATCTATCTCCCAAACCAATACGTACACTCATTGCTGTCATCTCTCACCCGAACCAATACGTACACTCATTACTCTCATCTCTCTCCCAAACCAATACGTACACTCATTACTCTCATCTCTTTCCTGAACCAGTACTTACACTCATTGCTGTCATCTATCTCCCAAACCAATACGTACACTCATTGCTGTCATCTCTCACCCGAACCAATACGTACACTCATTACTCTCATCTCTCTCCCAAACCAATACGTACACTCATTACTCTCATCTCTCTCCCAAACCAATACGTACACTCATTTCTGTCATCTCTCTCCCGAACCTGTACCTACACTCATTACTCTCTTCTCTCTCCCGAACAATACGTACACATTATTCTCATCTCTCTCCCAAACCAATACGTACACTCATCACTCTCATCTCTCCCCGAACCAATACGTACACATATTACTCTCATCTCTCTCCCAAACCAATACGTACACTCATTACTCTCATCTCTCTCCCGAACCCATACGTACACTCATTACTCTCATCTCTCTCCCAAACCAATACGTACACTCATCACTCTCATCTCTCTCCCAAACCAGTACCTACACTCATCACTCTCACCTCTCTCCCAAACCAGTACCTACACTCATCACTCTCACCTCTCTCCCAAACCAGTACCTACACTCATTACTCTCATCTCTCTCCCAAACCATTACGTACACTCATTACTCTCATCTCTATTCCAAACCAATACGTACACTCATTACTCTCATCTCTCACCCAAACCAATACGTACACTCATTACTCTCATCTCTCACCCAAACCAATACGTACACTCATTACTCTCATCTCTCACCCAAACCAATACGTACACTCATTACTCTCATCTCTCTCTCAAACCAATACGTACACTCATTACTCTCATCTCTCTCCCAAGCCAATATAACCCGGCTACCTATCATATCATATATCATATATCATATATATCATATCATATATCATATCATATATATCACATATCATATATATCATATCATATATATCATATCATATCTCATATCATATCTCATATCATATATCATATATATCTCATATCATATCTCATCATATCTCGTATCATATCTCATCATATCTCGTATCATATCTCATCATATTCATCATATCTCATATCTCATCATATCTCATCTCATCTCATATCTCATCTCATCTCATATTTCATCTCATCTCATATCTCATCGCATCTCATATCTCATCGCATCTCATATCATATCTCATCTCATATCATATCTCATATCATATATATCATATCGTATCATATCATATATATCATATTACATCATATATCATATATATCATATCATATATATCATATATATATCATATCATATATATATATCATATATACATCATATATATCATATATCATATATATGTCATATATCATACATCATATCTCACATATCTCATATCTCATATATATCATATCATATGTATCATATATCATATATATCATATCATAGATGATGTGAGGTGATGGTGGGTGGTGGTGGTGGTGTGGGTGGTGGTGATGGGTGGTGTGAGGTGAGGTGAGGAGAGGAGAGGATATATACTACACGTCATTATTGAAGGGCCAGGAACGTTTTTGAGTCAATTTTTGAAAGGAGAAATAACCTATTTTCTCTTACTCTTTTCTCCAATTCGTTGCCGTAACTGAATGGATAAGAGCTCAGACAACATTGCAGTTTCCTTTTGGCACGTGTTTGGGGATTTGCCGATTTGCAATGGGCGGCCCAAGGAAGACAATTTCCACACGAAATTGTCGAATCTTCAGCAGGGTCTCTCTGACGACGCAGGCAAGGTAGCGACAAAATTCGCTTTGCACGTGCAAGGCAAGCCCTTTTTGAACACTACTCCAGCCAAAGTTGCCCGCAGACGAGGATAAAAAGGACCCGTTCTTGGTTCGTTTTAACCATGCTTGCAAGACGACGGATGACGGATGAGCAGCGGGGGAGAGCCCTCGCTCTGCTTGATGAAGGCCTAGCGCAGCGGGAAGTTGCTAGACGACTTGAAGTGTCGCATTCCACAATCCAGAGACTGCTGGAGCGCTTCAATGAGACTGGAGCAGTCCAGGAAAGGCGTCACACGGGTCGACCCAGAGTAACGACAAGACAGCAAGACCGCTACCTTGCCCTCTCCGTCCTGAGGGAAAGGGCATCCACTGCGGTGACCTTGAGGGGTCAGCTGAGGGACGCAACAGGTGCTAACATCAGCTGCAGCACGGTGAGAAGATGGCTACATGAGGCAAACTTGAGGTCACGGAGACCGGCCGTCCGACCCGTGCTGTCACCGGTCAACAGAGTGCGCCGCATGACCTGGGCCAGGGAGCACGTGACCTGGACAAGGCAACAGTGGGCCCAGGTCTTGTTTTCGGATGAGTCCAGGTTCACCCTGACCTTTAACGATGGCCGGGCTCGGGTGTGGCGACGTCAAGGGGAGAGGTTCGCTGACGCCACTGTCCAAGAGCATAACCGGTACGGCGGCGGGTCGGTGATGGTGTGGGGTGGCATGAGCCGTGGTACCCGGACCCCCCTGCTCCCCATTGACGGCATCCTGAACGGGGTCCGGTACCGGGACGAGGTTCTGGCGGCCGTGGCACCGCCTGCGCTTGTGGACCTTGGTCAAGGCGCTATCTTCCAGGACGACAATGCACCTGCGCATCGAGCACGCCTTGTGACCGACTTCCTGGAGCAGCATGAAGTCGTCCGTATGGCCTGGCCAGCGTGCTCACCTGACCTGAACCCAATTGAACACCTGGGATGTGCTCGGGAGGCGCATCAGGGACAACCACCCCCCACCGGGCACCCTGGCCAGGCTGGTCGACATCCTGCAGATCGAGTGGGCGGCCATCCCTCAGGACACACTCCGTACCCTTGTGGGGTCGATGCATCGGCGCTGTGAAGCATGCATCCAGGCTCGGGGCGGACACACGCGATATTGAAAACAGATTGGCCAAATCTGACACTTTCTGTTTTTTGAAAAGGGGGGGATGTTCCTTTAAATGCATGTGCTGTTCACTAATGGGTCATTGTGCTAATTTCTTTTTCCAAAACAGGTGTGGAAATGATGAAATAAAACATAGAATCAATTCTAAACATTGTCAATTATTTCAACTTAAAATTAGAGAGGAAGGAAGAAGTGGCCCTTAAATTATGATTAGGAGTATATATCTCATATCATATCTCATCATATCTCGTATCATATCCATCAATCTCGTATCATATCTCATCATATCTCATCATATCTATATCTCATCAATCTCATCTCATCTCATACTCATCTCATCTCATATTTCATCTCATCTCATATCTCATCGCATCTCATATCTCATCGCATCTCATATCATATCTCATCTCATATCATATCTCATATCATATATATCATATCGTATCATATCATATATATCATATTACATCATATATCATATATATCATATCATATATCATATATATATCATATCATATATATATATCATATATACATCATATATATCATATATAATATGTCATATATCATACATCATATCTCACATATCTCATATCTCATATATATCATATCATATGTATCATATATCATATATATCATATCATAGATGATGTGAGGTGATGGTGGGTGGTGGTGGTGGTGTGTGGTGGTGGTGATGGGTGGTGTGAGGTGAGGTGAGGTGAGGAGAGGAGAGGAGATATAAACTTGCATGCTGCTTGATAAAAGTCAAAAGTAGAAACTTTCATGTCTTAATGGAAAGCCCTATAAATGAAACGATGAAATTTAAAAAAAAGATTTTACATTGAACATACGTAACAATGGCAAAAAACAAATCAAAACAGCAGCAGTAGCAACAAAACAACAACAACAACAACAACAACAACAACAACAACAACAACAACAACAACAACAACACATCAGTTCGTACCATTTGAAAAAGAACAGTTGACCCACGAGGAACAAATAACGCACAAAACATATATAGCAATATCGCAGACACCGAGATTTCAAAGCAGACATCAAGACAAGTACGTCACAAAGATAATTTTAATTACAAAACTTCCAACAGGCCTGGACCACGTGTGCCAGTTCCTTGGCTACGGAATCACAGTCCGCTTCAGATACCTTGTCATGACATTCCAAGGAAAGGACCTGACGGCACTGCGGTCTGCAGGGCCCCTGGGCGGTTTTTCCCTCTGCACTACGCTGCTGCTTGGCCGTCAGATGCTGAGGGCGGTGGAGTCTCTCCATGCCGCTGGGATTGTCCACAGAGACATCAAGCCTGTAAGTCTGTTTTGCTTGTCACACAATTCATGGCCACAGTGGGTTGAGTCACTGATGCGTGTGTGGTGTGTGTGTTGGGGGGGGGGAGGGGGGGTGATTGTGTGTGTGTGTGTGTGTGTGTAGTGTGTGAGGTGTGTGTGTGGGTGGTGTGTGTGTGTGGGGTGGTGTGTGTGTGTGGGGTGGTGTGTGTGTGTTTGTGTGTGTGTGTGTGTGTTTGTGTGTGTGTGTGTGTGTGTTTGTGTGTGTGTGTGTGTGTGTGTGTGTGTGTGTGTGCGTGTGTGTGTGCGTGTGCGTGTGCGTGTGTCAGGTTCGCCAAGACCTGATCTTGCTAAGAGGGATAGACAGAATTTACAGACCTATCTACCTATCGCCCCAAACACAGTAATGGTCAACAAAACTTTTTTCATTCACCCTTATTTAATCGCTGTCATCCAACAATACAGGAGTTCACAAACAACATTTCACATGTATCTTAAAAAATTATTCACTGGACACAACACACACAAAAAACTACATCCAAACACACCACAGCGCCCGGACTCTAACAGTGAATGCACAGAGCTACCAGTCTGCACGGTCGACCTGACGATAGCGTTCGCCATCGGCAGTCTCAACCGGAACGTTGTCCAAACCAGCTTGGCAGTCCCAGACTGGCCAAACCCCACAAACGGTTCTCAAAAGAGCTCAACGCCATAAATCCCATCAAATACACAACACACGTACTAACGTTGTATATTCCACATCACTTCACAGTCGAAGGCATCACAAACAAAATACCTTGTACAAAATTCATCCCCGGGTCATCTCAGACACACAAAACATCACAAAATAAACTCGTGAAACAGGGCATCTCGAAGGCACACAATAAAATTATTAAAAACAACAAACAAACCCTTGAAACTTTTGTTGATCTGTCAACCAAAATGAACTTGAAGTCAGGTATAAGTACCCCCAACTTAGCCCCAACAACCTTATACATACACGAAGGTAATAATTCCAATACTCAAAAGTTTTGTTAGACTCAATCGAAGTGGATTTTGAATCGGGTATAAGTAACCATCGCATTACCCAAGGCAAGGCAAATGATTAAACTTAGCCCCGATCAAATTTTATGAAGATAAGGTAATTTCAATACCCATCACAAGGCCCACATAGTAGAATCACATAAAATGAAGCCCATAGAACGTTACCACGACATGGGCCCAATATACAAAACATCAACCGGCCCTTGACAATAGCCACACACTCATGCTGGCACTCAATAATAAAGTTACAATATCCGTTTCCTCTTTAACTTCCTCGTCAACTGTCTGTCAGTCTGCCACACAACAATCTTATCTCAAACGGTAACCTCATCTAGGTCTATCCTCAAATTGTAAATAAAATACTTGTTGAACAAACCAAATTGGTTATCCCTAACGTCATGGGTTGGGTTCCCTACGCTAGGCCCATCTAGCCACCAAAGGCGTAGAGAATCAAAATGTTTACAAATTTACATCTCAACGACGACGTATAAACCCTGACCCAAACCTACGTTACGACGCCACATAAACCAGTTGGGCAAGCCTCTCAAACAAGCTTAGAATTCGGGGAAACAAGAAATTTGAAACAAACGCGAACATCACACCACCCCACAACGACCAACAACGCAACTCCCTCGAAACGACAGATCTGAACAGCACAGACGCCACACCACTCTTGCCAAGTTCTTTCAACTGGACTACGGGGTGAAACAAACATAGGATACATAGATGAACAGCACAGAACAGCACAGAACTGATACAGACGCCACATCACCCTTGCCTAGTACAATCAACCGGACTACAGGGTGAAACATAGAAACATAGAAACATAGAATACACAAACAGAACACATTGTTTGGCCAAACGTGGCCCCTCAAAACCAACACATTTGAAATTTTTAACGACCAAATTTACATAGAAACATAACCAACTCGCACGCTCACAGCAACGTCTTAGTCCACACAAAATTTTGGGTCCGAAGGATGTTCCGGTACTATGGTTACCAGTCACAAGAGAGTCACTGAAGCATACGTGGAATCCTGCGAAGGGCGGCGCCGACGAACGAACCGAGTAGAACGGCTGGGCCGTAGGCACGTGGCGTGGAAGTACCGTCGATCACGCTGGAAGACGCAGCGGTAGATGCCCCTCCGGTCGCACTTGCTTCGGACGCTCGTAACGTTTCCGGCGCAGGGACAAGTGCTCCTCGTCGTAGCACCAGGCCCACAATGGACAGCAACGACGACTGGTTCAGGACACGGTGATCTTCCCCCTTCACGCTGGTGAAACTCCGACTACGACCTCCCTTTCTGACCCGTATATGGACAAAACAGCAGCAGAGAGCAAATGGCTATTCACTGCTGGATACGTTTTGACAACAACAGTTATGCCCTACCTTCTCTCACAACAACATGGGCGAAATGGAAGCGTCTGACAAAACCTCCCGCCCCACATCGATCATAACAGAAAACAACGGGCGTCACACATAGGCCCCCCACAAACTCATACTACACGGACCGACAACGAAATGATTGACCCTCAAAACTCTCCACATACCGTCCGTAGCGGAAGAAATTGCAGGCGTCGAGTCGCTCCCGGTTTCACGCTGAGGACACAGACCTCCACAAAGCTCCACACCACTACACAGTCCAACAACACACCGATACCTCTACCCACTTCTGAGACATGAAATCCAACTACAAGTGGGAACTAACCTAATACACACCCAATCCAGAAACCGACCGTTGCAGGAAGGGAAACAAACATCGACTGAACTCGAAACAGACTTCCACCACTTCTAGGACATGAAATCCAACTACAAGTGGGACCTAACTTAATACACACCCCTAAGCTGCAACCGTCTGTGCAGAAGGAAGGCCTGCCACCAACTGTATTCCTTACAACATGAAACTACATCTTCCCGAACCTAAACTATTACATCTTAAAAAAAAAACACGAGCATCTGACCAGAAACTGGCCAGACCCCCACCTCCCTATCTGCAACCCCGTCTGTGCAGAAGGGAGGCTCCACACCAACTGACCAGAAATTTCCAGGCCAGTATATCGAGAACTAAAAAAATCAGACCTGAACTCAGGTTGGCCCCACAATCCACCGAATCCGCCTGAAAAGCGTGATTCACAGGACCAACAGAGACAGAGTGACTCCCCCTCGGAACACAGGCCTACAGATTCAACCTTCACGCGCATGAGGCGAAACGGCACGGGAAACCAGCCCTACCGAGAAAAATATTTCTCGAACAGAAATTAGACTCCCTTGACTACCAAGATAGCATCAATGAAATCTCCACCTGCAACCAAGGCAACCACATGGGCCACAAAAACAACCTTGGTTCCAGAACGATAATTTGGTCAAGGCTTAGCAAAAACAAAGTCAGCATCCAGACGACTGCGTCCTGACAGTGTGTTTGTGAGTTGTGTGTGTGTGTCAGTGTGTGTGTTTGTGAGTTGTGTGTGTGTGTGTGAGTGTGTGTGTTTGTGAGTTGTGTGCTGTGTGTTCGTTCTTTGATTTTAACGTCTTTTCACCAAGAGTGATATTAGACGGAGTGCTGTGTGTGTGTGTGCGTGCGTGCGTGCGTGCGTGCGTGTGTGTGTGTGTGTGTGTGTGTGTGTTTGTGTTTGTGTGTAAGTGTGTGTGTGCAAGGCAGAAACAAAGAGAGTGACAGAAAAGAGGACATTTCTAAATTCTAGCATAGAATTTCTAAAAGATGGGGATACCTACTATTTATACTAAAAGAGTCCCCGGCTATCCTCACAGGGGTATCTTGAGAGACTGAAACTGCAACTGAAACTGAAATACATGTACACATGAAGATAGTCCAGGCACTAGTCAGTCGGTGCATACAATAACCTGGGAGATGGGAAAAATTACCACGTTTTATGCACCAGGCGTTCCCCAAGGAGATTCAAACCCAGACCCTCCAATCGAAAAACCTGTATCCTAACCACTCAATTATCGCTCCCTTCACTTTGAAGCATGACCCAAGATGTCTTGCCAACTGAATGTTTCCCCCGTGGACATGCCGGGGGCTCTTCCAGAATAAATAGTATCCCCACCTTGTGGAAATTCTGTGCTGGAAATTTCCTCTTTTCTGTCACTCTCGTTGTTTCTGCCTTGTTCCTTTGCTTTCTGTCATTTCTTCCTATCATTTTCTGCCTTGCCGGTCCATTCAGCTGTATGTGTTCGATAAAGTCTTACATATTTTTTTTCTCAGTATTGATAATTGGGTACATGTATTAAATGCATTTTTGGCTCTAGGGAAGTGAGATTCGCAGAAGCAGTTTCAGGTAATTTAGACCCGTTCTTAAATATGTTTTAGAGTCCTTAGGTATGCTTGAATTTGTATTCAGGTATGTTTTTTAAATCCCCTGTGCAATAAATTGGATGGAGTGGTCAACGCCAGGGGCATCTCCTTAGATTGGGACGCATTGATGTGTGTACTTAATGTTCTTTTCGTGTTTTTTTTTCCTGTTGAAGTACTATGTGTGAGTCACATGTAAAGATGTTGGTGACTGGCAGTGTCTTGCAGTTTATGCAGGTTCGTGAAGATCTAGCTGCTGATCATTCTTCTCAGAGACAAAATACACCAGTCCAGGTTAAACGAGAATAATCCTTTATTTGAAGAACGTAGAAAACATAACAGGAACTGGATAAAACTTCATACATCTGATGCACCACTCCTAGTTTGCAGTATTCTTCTTCTTCAGCCCTCAAATCTACACACAGCAACTCCACGAATCTACAGCAACTTCTCTATCTCTGACAGCAGGCCTACACTTCAACTCTTTTGATCGCTCTCTCTCTCTCTCAACACACAGTCACGCTTTATTTATAACATCATGTAAAGTTCCACAATATTCTCGGCTTTTCCCCAGATTTTCAGCCAATCATAACTGCATTCTCGAACCTTCCCTTTCTAGAATATTCTGTAGTTCTAGCCAATCATTGTACAGATTAAATTTGTTTACGATTTCCAGAACATTCTAGAAAGATGTAAGGTATTCTTCGTTTTTCTTGTCATTTCTAGATTGTTCCAAATGATTCTACATATTTCCATACAACAAAATAGAACTTAAACGTATATTTTCAGCGTTAGCATAAACCAAAACAAATATTCTCGATTCATTATCAAGTGAATTACAAACCAATCTTCAAGAACGAACAGCGGAGAGTAGCTGAATCGACAGACACATTTCGACGTCACACTTCTGTTATCGGCATTCGCACTTTCACACCGAGTTTCTCTTTTTCTGAAATGTAACAGTGTGTGTTGGAAACGATTATAGCCCCTGATATAGCTCTACGCAGTCGGCTGGGCTTTAAGCAACAATAAGAATAGGAACAAGAACTGGATGTTTAACTCTTTTGACTCCTGCACTCTGTCCACCAGGGAGTCGTTCCAGTTAGACGCGTTCCTTTTGGACGTGTGCCAGTTATACGCGGCATTTTAGACGCGTGCCTGTTAGACGCGTGCCTGTTAGACGCGTGCCTGTTAGACGTGTAACTGCACGTGTGGCCGGATAAGTTCAACTCACTCTCTCTCTTTCTTTTGCAAGATCACAACAATGAACTGAATCGTCGTCACTGTTAAGGTGAGTTAATGACCCCCTCTCTTTTGACTGACTTTTATTTTAAAATCCAAACTGTGTTTGTCTGTCTGTCTGTCAATATGTCTCTCCATTATTATTTGTCGTGGTTTAGTCCCATGTCTCCTGGTTGATGTTTTTTAAAACAAGCTTCAAACGTTAGTCGTGAAAAGTAACATTAAATTCTCTCTCTATCTATCTCTCTCTCTATCTCTCTCTCTCTCACTCTCTCTCACTCTCTCTCTCTCTCTCTCTCTCTCTCTCTCTCTCTCTCTCTCTCTTGCCATCGTGTTTGCATGCCTGATCATGGCAATTCGCGTATGTGTAGGTGTATCGAGATGTAGCCGCTGAATTCGCAGAGCTGTTGCCACCGACCTTCGCTGCTTGCAAGTCGATGATGCATCGGTCAAGGCGAGAAGATGCGCCTCCTCTCCCCACTACAGTTGAGGAGATTGACATGGACGAGGACAGAGGGCGGACACTCCAAGGCGAACCGTTTGTGTTGTTCAAGGACAACACAATGCTTATTTTTTGCACAGATGCCAATTTGAGGCTTCTGGCATCATCAGAAGTGATGTTTATGGATGGCACTTTTAAATCTGTTCCATCACTATTTTATCAACTTTTTACAATTCATGCAGTTTTCCTTGAGCATTTTGTAACACTCGTTTACTGTCTCCTCCCTGACAAGCAGCGGGCGACTTATCACAAAGTGTTTGATATTCTGAAAACTAAGCTTGCAGAAGTAGACCTGATTTTGAGTCCTGACACCATCATGTCTGATTTCGAATCTGGGCTTATTGCGTGCATCAGGCATCAGTTTCCAAATTCGCAACACAAAGGGTGCCTGTTCCATCACACCCAGAGCATCTGGAGGCATGTCCAGATGGTTGGTCTTCAGATGCAGTACAATGAGGATCCAGAAGTTAAAAAGTTTGTTCGCATGCTGATGGCAATCGCATTTCTTCCAGTGATTGTCGTTCGACCAGCATTCATTTCCCTTAGAACATCGATGTATGCCGACAGAACCCTGCCTTGGATCAGCTCGCTGATTATTATGAAAGGACTTGGTTTGGCCAGTTTCCCGCTGCAATGTGGAATGTGCACAATTCGAACATACGCACAAACAACAGGGTTGAAGCATGGAACTCCAAACTGAACAAAGCAATGGGGGGACATTTCCATCCCAATGTGTACCAGTTGTCTGATTTTCTCAGAAAGGAACAGTTGCACACGGAAGCCACCGTGGAAAGGGCACGCCGTGGGGAGGCCCCACCCAGACGAAAACCCAAATACGTCAGGCTTGACGAAACCCTTGGTAGACTAAAGAGGCGTTACCAGGAAGGAGCCTTGACATCCAACGAGTTTCTGTCGGCAGTTCGCCACCTCGTCCACCAGTTCTGAAATCGAACACTGCTGTTCCAACCAGTCATCATCATCATTATCCATTTTCTTTTTCTGATTGTGTGTGTGTGTGTGTGTGTGTGTGTGTGTGTGTGTGTGTGTGTGTGTGTGTGTGTGTGTGTGTGTGTGTGTGTGTGTGTGTGTATCATGTGTGCAGTCATCTTCTCTCTCTCTTGTTTTTAAATGAAATGTGCTAAATAAAATAAACTTACACAATTTAATCAGTGTTCACTTTTATTTGTGTCTGAACCAATTAAGTGGACTGTACAATATTTTCAGTCTTGACCATTTAATCAACTCATCATGCGCCTATGTGTCATATTCTAAAGCGATATATTTAATTATGGGTCTGAAAAGATACGCGTCCAAAAGATACGCGTCCAAAAGGCACGCTTCCAAAAGGCAAGCGTCTTAGTGGAACGCGTCTACACAGTCGCGTCTGTTTGGCACGCGTTCAAAAGGAACGCGTCTAACTGGACCCTCCTCGTCCACCAGCACCCTGCATTATCAACCATGTTAACAAAACAAAACGAAAACTTAACCCTTTGGCTTTTCACCCTATCCACCAGCTTCCTGCAGGACGCTGGTGGACAGGGTGAGGGAGTCAAAGGGTTCAGTTTTTGCAGTTGGTGGAAAGCGTGCGGGAGTCAAAAGGCTTAACATCACTGTATTCTGTTTCAGTCCAACTTCGTCATGGGCAGAGGCGACAATAGACGCACAGTCTACATAATAGACTTTGGTCTGTCACGTCGGTATCTCACACCCTCTGGAGTGCTTTTACCAGTACGTGAATCTGTCAGCTTCGTGGGTACCACGACTTACGCCTCTGTGAATGTTCATCGCGGCAAGGTAAGTTTTCCCCTTTCAGTTCGGTTCAGTTTGTCCAGTTTAAATATTATTTCTTTTAACCCTTTTACTCCTGGCACCCTGCCCCCCCCCCCCCCCCCCCCTTCAGCATTCTGCCTTGTCAACCATGCCAGCAAAGCAAAAACTTAACCCTTTGACTACTTCCTCACTCTATTCACCGGCTTCCTGCAAAAAAAAATCCTTTGACTCCCTCACCCTATCCACCAGCTTCCTGAAAAATTAACCATTTGACTCCCTCACCCTGTCCACCGGCTTCCTGCAAAAACTTAACCCTTTGGCTCCCTCTCCCTGTCCACCGGCTTCCTGCATAAACTTAAATTAACCCCTTTACTCCCTCACCCTATCCACAAGTTTCCTGCGTGAGGGAGTGAAAAGGTTAAGTTTTTGCTGTTGATGGAAATTAAAATGTACACACGCTGGGCTCGCACGACGCGTACATAATTTTAAACATTACTCAAAAACACAACCGCAAATCTGAACATTTAGAACCTGTGAAAATGACAACGCCTAACAAAAGATCAACATTGCCTACAAAATACAGGAACTAAAAATGACGGGCTCTTGATGTCTACCTCCTCCTTCGTCAAAACTGGTCAGTGAAAAATGTTTACTCTTAGTCTTTCCAAGTGGGTATCTAGAAAGGAGATAGCCACCACCCAGCGGCTTGCATTGAAACCTCCCTAATCCTAACCCTTTGACTCCCGCACCCTGTCCACTAGCATCTGGCATTGTCAGCCTTGACAGCAAAGCAAAAACTTAACCTTTGACTCCCTCAACTGGCAGATATGGTACGGGAGTGAAAGGGTTGAGATCAAAGCCGGCTAGACGGAGCTCGTTAGCCCTGTCAAGGCAGTCCGTCTAGAAGAAGAACAACACTGATTTTAACCCTTTGACTCCTGCATCCTGTCCACCAGCACCCTGCTTTGTTAACCATGCTAGCAAAGCAAAAACCTAACCCTTTACCTCCTTCACCCTATCCACCAGCTTCCTGCAGGAGGCTGGTGGATAGGATGAGGGAGTCAAGGGGTAAAGTTTTTGCAGTTGATGGATAGGGTGCGGGAGTCAAAGAGTTAAATGCACAAAGTGCCTCAGCTTTAGGTATGTTGAACGTTTCTCAGTCAGAGGCTGGGCGGCAGACACTCCCGACAATGCAGCTACTGCTCCTGAGGAAGCTGGTGGATAGGGTGCGGGAGTCAAAGAGTTACACGGACAAAGTGCCGAAACTTTAGGTAAATAGAACATTTCTCAGAGGCTGGATGGCAGACACTCCTGACAATACAGCTACTACTCCTGAGGAAGCTGGTGGATAAGGTGTGAGGGAGTCAAAGGGTTAAGTTTCTGCTTTGCTAGTAGTATGGTTGACAATGCAGGATGCTGGTGGACAGCGTGTGAGAGTCAAAGGGTTATCGGACAAAGTTTTAGATATGGAGGATTCTGTGTTGTGTCCTAACTGTAACTGTCTGTTATTTGCCTGGCCCAAGTGTAGAGGTGAGTGTGTGTGTGCGTGCGTGCGTGCGTGCGTGCGTGCGTGCGTGCGTGTGTGTGTGTGTGTGTGTGTGTGTGTGTGTGTGTGTGTGTGTGTGTGTGTGTGTGTGTGTGTGTGTCGTAATTATTCACAACTCTTGCCGTATCCAGCCTGAAACATTTTCTAGTTCAGCGTGATTTGTCAAATGTCTGAAGAAAATGAGCTAAACGCAGGTTGTATTATGTAGATAAGTACCAGTAGATAGATAGATAGGTAGGTAGGTAGGTAGGTAAATAGATAGATAGATAGATAGATAGGTAGGTAGATGGTTCCAGGTACGATGTAAAGTATGCAATTTCACTTACCTGCAAAAAGAAATTACTGATTCATAAGAAACTATGTAGGCCCTACATGTAAGGTATATCTAACAGCCACAAAACGTACATAGGTAGCTAGGCATTTCACAAATTCAGACATATAGTTAATCTTTTTGTTTTTACCATGTAGGCTACTTTGATAATGTGCGTATAATTATTAAATAAAACAAGAATTGGTATCAAGTTTCAGCCATAATTAACCTTTTAACTCCCGCACCCTGTCCATCAGCATCCTGCATTGTCCAACTGTCCACCATGCCAGCAAAACAAAAACTCATCCCTTTGAATCCCTCACCCTATCCACCAGTCTCCTGCAGGAAGCTGGGGGATAGGGTGAGGGATTCAAAGGGTTAAGTTTTTGCGGTTAGTGGATAGAGTGCAGGAGCCAAAGGATTTAATGAAGAGCATGGCAGCCGTTTTGTCTGTATAAAAGCTTGTTTAAGTTGCACGCCAAGTTTTGCGTGGTACTCTTCTTTGCAGTACTTTTCAGGCGTTGTTTACGTGTTTTCAGGAGGCTGGTCGGCGCGATGACTTGTGGTCACTGCTCTACACTCTGGTGGAACTTCTGGTA
>JAPXFY010003733.1:12500-20471 GCA_030674185.1 Monoplex corrugatus | reverse complement strand
CTTTATGCCATGTTTGGTTTTTCTTATCACGTTATATGGTATGTTTTCTGTGAAAAGAGAGGAGAGAGAGAGAGAGAGAGAGAGAGAGAGTATGTGTGTGTGTGTGTGTGGTGTTTTGTTGTGTGTGTGGGGTGTGTGTGTGTGGGGTTGTGTGGTGATGTGGTGTGTCCCGTGAGTGAGTGAGTGGGGTGAGTGAGTGAGTGTGTTTTTGTGTGTTTTTGTGTGTGTGTGTGTGTGTGTGTGCTTGTTTTGTGTGTGTGTGTTGTGTGTGTGTGTTTTGTGATGTGTGTGGGGGGCGTGAGTGAGTGAGTGAGTGGGGTGAGTGAGTGGGGGGTTTTGTGTGTGTGTGTGTGGGTGTGTGTATGTGTGTATATATGTGTGAAATCTATGAGAGAGAAAAAATGGGGGGGTTTGCGTAAAACGAACATGCTTTCCTTTCATGCGTGGTGTGTTTTGTATGTGCTTTTCTTTGCCTTTTAGTTTTCACAATCAAAATAAATGTAATCTTTGGGCAGAATTTTGTGCTCGTTGTTGTTGGTGTGTGGAAAAAGGAAACATCTAATGTAGTTTTTTTTTCTTTTATGGCCAAATGGCAAAGGGCGCATCTCTAAATTGCCAAATGGAAAGTGGCAAATGGGGATGCCCCAGGTGGACAAAATATTGATACGGGGCAATAAAACCCAGCTCTGCTGGATATTTCATCAATGAGATTGTAGCGACTTACCTAATTCATATTTTGAATTGTGAATTGTCGTTCTTGTCTGTAACTATAGAGATAGAGTACTTTCCCGTTGTTGTTTTAGTAATCGTTTTGACGTTGCCGGTCGATCTTCTTGAAACCAGGCAAAAAGTCTGTGTCTGATACTCAAGTTTGTGTTGCAGATTATGAACGCACTAAAAGATAGAGTAATTACGCTTATTGACCCTTTGACTCCCGCATCCCTGTCTACCACCATCCTGCATTGTCAAAAAGAAAAAAAAAAAAAAAAAAAAAAAAAAAAGCAAAAACTTAACCTTTTGACTCCCTCATCCCATCCACCAGCTTCCTGCAGGACACTGGTGGATAGGATGAGGGAGTCAAAGGGTTAAGTTTTTGCAGTTGGTATGGATAGCGTGCGGGAGTCAAAGGGTTAAAGAAAGAAATGTTCTTTTTGTGGGTTTCAGACGGAGTGTACGTCTCACACAGCCAGCAAGCGTCATCTTGGTTGAAACCAGTTTTGACGTCACTGACGAATGACGTCAACTTCGATCATTTCCGTACCAAGAGGAGTGACGTCCTTCAGCCTCTCCCTTCCTCTCCCGTTGATTTCTCTGGCTGGCCTTCGCAAGTTAGACATTTTTGGGCAGTTTGTTATGTAGTGCAGTGGGTGGTGGTTGTGGTGGTTTGCTGTGTGTTTTTAGTTTGTGCATGTGCTGTGTATATGTTGTGTTAGTGTTTTTATGTGTGTTGTGTTCGCGTGTATGCACGCGCGCGCGCACACACACACACACACACACACACACACACATATATATATATATACACAAATACATACACACACATATGCGTATACTATATATATGTATATATATATATGTATATATGTATATATATATATATGTATATATATATATGTATGTATACACACACACACACGCACACACACACACACTATATATATTATATATATATATATATGTGTGTGTGTGTGTGTGTGCATAGTTTGTGTGATGTGTTAGTGTGTATATGTTACGTGTTTGTGTGTTTATGTGTGTTCTGTTAGTGTGTATGTATGTTATGTGTGTGTTTGTCTATGTGTTTGTGTGTGTTTTATTTTATGTTCATGTTTGTGTGTGTTTGTGTGATGAGTCAAAGAAAGAGGGACGGAGGGAGAGAGAGAGAGAGAGAGAGGGAGAGGGGGAGGGAGGGAGGGAGAGAGATAGAGAGAGAGAGACAGACAGACAGAAACACAGAGAGAGAGGGAGGGAGGGAGAGAGGAAATCAAGCCAAATCAAACCAAACTTTATTTTTTATTACTAATCAGGCTAAATAACATACACGCAGATCCTCTTCCAGGTTCTCTCTACGCCGACTGTCTCCCTACTCTCCTCCCATTCATCACTGACATCATCAACACTTCTCTTCAAACTGGAACTGTCCCTGATTCTTTCAAGTCTGCTATTGTTCACCCTCTCCTCAAGAAACACAATTTAGATCCAAATGAACTGAAAAATTACCGGCCTATCTCTAATCTCTCTTTCTTGTCAAAACTCCTTGAAAAAGTCGTCCTCAACCAGCTGAACTCTCACCTGTCTGCCAACAATCTCCTCAATCCTTTCCAGTCAGCCTACCGCCAGTGCCATAGCACTGAAACTGCCCTACTACACATTCTCAACAATCTCCTCCTTGCAACTGATACTGGCAAAGTCTCTCTCCTCACACTCCTTGATCTGTCTGCAGCCTTTGATACCATTGATCATGGTATTCTCCTTTCTAGACTTCATCATACTTTTGGCATCTCTGACATTGCTCTGTCTTGGTTCACTTCATACCTATCCAACAGAAAACAAACCGTTCTCATCAATGGCACTTACTCTCAACCTGCATACCTGACCTGTGGTGTTCCACAAGGATCTGTCCTTGGCCCTGTTCTTTTCACTCTTTACACCTCCCCCCTGTCCACCATCATCAACTCCCATTCTATAAAACACCACTTCTATGCTGATGACACCCAACTTCAAGACAGTGACTCACCTGATAATATACAGCGCCTGTTGACTCGCACCACTGAGTGTTACTCGGACATTAAGAACTGGATGACACACAATAGACTTCAGCTTAATGACGACAAAACAGAAGCTATCCTCATTGGCACCCGTCAGAAACTTTCTCAGCTGCCTCCTCTTTCTCTCCCATTATGTAACACATCAGTCCCAATTTCTGATTCAGCTAAAAACCTTGGTGTCTGCATTGACTCTACCCTCTCCATGAACAACTTTGTTTCTCAAACTGCCAGATCCTGCTACTATCATCTCCATCGTATAAGGCTGATCAGGAAGTATCTCTCTGTCGAAACAACTGCAAAACTCGTTCTCTCCTTCATAATGTCTCGCATTGACTATTGCAATTCACTCCTGTCTGGTCTTCCTGCCTCCACCATTCACATCCTACAGCGCATTCAAAACAATGCTGTACGCCTTGTACTCAAAAAGAAAAAAGCTGACCACATATCTCCTCTCCTGGCACAACTTCACTGGCTCCCTGTATCAAAGCGCATACAGTACAAACTAGACACCATGTGCTACAAAAGCCTCAATAACGCAGCCCCCGATTACCTGTCAAGCCTACTTGAGATCTATGTTCCCTCACGTACCCTCCGCTCTGCCTCCGATCCTCTGACTTTTCGCTTTCCACGCACTAAGCTCAATACCTATGGTCCACGAGCCTTCTCTGTTTCTGGTCCACTCTCCTGGAACAAACTTCCTCTCTCAGTCCGTCAGCAACCTACTTTTGTCTCCTTCAAGTCCGCTCTCAAAACTCACCTTTTCTCCTCCGCATAAAATCCTAACCCCCCTCTGCAGCCTGTCTCCGCTCGGAGGGAATCACATGGTTATAATATATAATTGTATATGCTATGCTCTCTATAATTTTCCATTGCTTTTATTCTTGCTTTTATTGCTTTTATTCTTTCTCCCCATTTATAGCCATGCGTGTGTGTGTGTGTGTGTATGTGTGTGTGTGTGTGTGCGTGCGTGTGTGTGCGTGCGTGCGTGCTTGCGTGTGTGTCTGCTTCAGCGCTTAGATTTGATTTTATCAAGATTTTGCGCTATATAAATATTGTAATTATTATTATTATTAGTTACTAATCCTTGTGTATTTTGAAAGCAACAGAAAATTGATGCTACAAAAGAATTAGCAGTCAGAGAAGGATGACAAAAGGAAAGTAAAATATGACGTTTGACCATGAATATATACAGATGTTTGAGTGCTTGTGTAGTACATGTGTGTGTGTGTGTGTGTGTGTGTGTGTGTGTGTGTGTGTGAGTGTGTGTGTGTGTGAGTGTACGTGTGTGTGTATGTGTGTGTGTGTGTCAGTGTGTGTGTAAGTGTGTATGTGTACATGTGTG
This sequence comes from Monoplex corrugatus, assembly GCA_030674185.1. Classification (NCBI taxonomy): domain Eukaryota; kingdom Metazoa; phylum Mollusca; class Gastropoda; order Littorinimorpha; family Ranellidae; genus Monoplex; species Monoplex corrugatus. The sequence goes on along the minus strand of JAPXFY010003733.1, from coordinate 16,364 downwards.
TGTGTGTGTGTGTCTGTGATAGTGTGTGTTTGTGTGTGTGTTTATGTGTGTGTATATTGTGTGTGTGTGTTTTGTGTGTGTGTGTGTGTGTCTGTGTGTGTGTATGTGTGTGTGAGTGTTTGTGTGTGTGTTTGTGTGTTTGTGTGTGTGTGTGTGTGTTTATGTGTGTGTGTGTATTTGTATGTGTGTGTATGTGTGTGTTTGTTTGTGTTTGAGTGTGTATGTATGTGTTTGTGTGTGTGTGCATGTGTGTATGTGTGTGTGTGTGTGTGCATGTGTGTGTATGTGTATGTGTGTGTATGTGTGTGTATGTGTGTGTATGTGCGTGTGTGTGCATTTGTGTGTGTGTGAGGTGATATATATATATATGTGTGTGTGTGTGTGTGTGAGTTTGTGTTTGTGAATGTATGTGTTTGTGTGTGTGTGTATGTGTGTGTTTGTGTGTGTGTTTGTGTATGTATGTGTGTTTGTGTGTGTTTGTGTGTATCTGTGTGTTTGTGTGTGTGTTTGTGTGTGTATGTATATTTGTGTGTGTGTTTGTGTGTGTGTATTATTATATGCACTTGCTTTCTATCTACTTTCTTGTGAGACAGACAGACAGACAGACAGACAGACATACCAACAAATAAACACCCATAAAGAACCCCACGATGCAGAGAGACAGGCAGACAGACAGGCAGACAGACAGAGACACAGACGAGGATATGGACAGACTGACCTACTGATATTTGTTCACTGGTAAAGAGAGTGACACAGTATAGCAGCCTTTAGTCAAATTTCTGTCTTTGCGATTGGTAAAATCTACTTGTAGACAGACAGACAGAGAAACAGACAGACAGATAGAGAAACAGACAGACAGACAGACAGAGAAACAGACAGACAAATAGAGAAACAGACAGACAGATAGAGAAACAGGCAGACAGATAGAGAAACAGACAGACAGACAGAGAAACAGACAGACAGAGAAACAGACAGACAGATAGAGAAACAGGCAGACAGATAGAGAAACAGGCAGACAGATAGAGAAACAGACAGACAGACAGACAGAGAAACAGACAGACGACAGAGAAACAGACAGACAGACAGAGAAACAGACAGAGAGAAACAGGCAGACAGATAGAGAAACAGGCAGACAGATAGAGAAACAGGCAGACAGATAGAGAAAAGGCAGACAGATAGAGAAACAGACAGACAGACAGAGAAACAGACAGACAGATAGAGAAACAGGCAGACAGATAGCGAAACAGACAGACAAATAGAGAAACAGGCAGACAGATAGAGAAACATGCAGACAGATAGAGAAACAGACAGATAAAGAAACAGACAGATAGATACAGAAACAGACAGATAGAGAAACAGACAGATAAAGAAACAAACAGACAGATAGAGAAACAGACAGACAAATAGAGAAACAGACAGACAGATAGAGAAACAGACAGATAGAGAAACAGACAGATAGAGAAACACACAGACAGATAGAGAAACAGACAGATAGAGAAACAGACAGATAGAGAAACAGACAGACAGATAGAGAAACAGACAGATAGAGAAACAGACAGACAGATAGAGAAACAGACAGACAGATAGAGAAACAGACAGACAGACAGAGAAACAGACAGACAGATAGAGAAACAGACAGACAGATAGAGGAACAGACAGATAGAGAAACAGACATATAGAGAAACAGACAGACATATAGAGAAACAGACAGACAGATAGAGAAAACAGACAGACAGATAGAGATACAGACAAATAGAGAAACAGACAGATAGAGAAACAGGCAGACAGATAGAGAAACAGACAGACAGAGAAACAGACAGATAGAGAAACAGACAGATAGAGAAACAGACAGACAGATAGAGAAACAGACAGACAGACAGACAGAGAAACAGACAGACAGATAGAGAAACAGACAGATAGATACAGAAACAGATAGACAGATAGAGAAACAGACAGACAGACAGAGAAACAGACAGATAGAGGAACAGACAGACAGATAGAGAAACAGACAGACAGACAGAGAAACAGACAGATAGAGAAACAGACAGACAGACATATACAGAAACAGACAGATAGAGAAACAGACAGATAGATAGAGAAACAGACAGACAGATAGAGAAACAGACAGACAGATACAGAAACAGACAGATAGAGAAACAGACAGATAGATACAGAAACAGATAGATAGAGAAACAGACAGACAGATACAGAAACAGACAGATACAGAAACAGACAGATAGAGAAACAGACAGACAGATACAGAAACAGATAGAGAAACAGACAGATAGAGAAACAGACAGACAGATACAGAAACAGACAGATAGAGAAACAGACAGATAGAGAAACAGACAGACAGATACAGAAACAGACAGATAGAGAAACAGACAGATAGAGAAACAGACAGATAGATACAGAAACAGATAGATACAGAAACAGACAGACAGGTACAGAAACAGACAGATAGAGAAACAGACAGACAGATACAGAAACAGATTGATAGAGAAACAGACAGACAGATAGAGAAACAGACAGATAGAGAAACAGACAGATAAATAGAGAAACAGACAGACAGACAGAGAAACAGACAGAGAGAGAAACAGACAGATAGAGGAACAGACAGACAGATAGAGAAACAGACAGACAGACAGAGAAACAGATAGATAGAGAAACAGACAGACAGATAGAGAAACAGACAGATAGAGAAACAGACAGACAGATACAGAAACAGACAGACAGATACAGAAACAGACAGACAGATACAGAAACAGACAGACAGATACAGAAACGGGCAGACAGATACAGAAACAGACGCACAGATACAGAAACAGACAGACAGATAGAGAAACAGACAGACAGATAGAGAAACAGACAGACAGATACAGAAACAGACAGACAGATACAGAAACAGACAGACAGATACAGAAACAGGCAGACAGATAGAGAAACAGACAGACAGATAGAGAAACAGACAGACAGATAGAGAAACAGACAGACAGATACAGAAACAGACAGACAGATACAGAAACAGACAGACATATACAGAAACAGGCAGACAGATACAGAAACAGACACACAGATACAGAAACAGACAGACACGAAGGCATAGAACATCGAAATCATTGACATTACATAAACAAGTATGCATGCATGCAGGCAGGCAGGCAGGCAGGCAGGCAGGTAGGCAGGCAGGTAGGCAGGCAGGCAGGCAGAGAACATCAGTATCTTTGACATTACAGGCAGATAGAGAACTTTAAGAATCATGGATATTACATATGCTGACTATGAGGAATAGTTGACACAGAGATCGAACCCGTGCTTTTCAGTGCTTTCCCGATCCGAGCTATGCTAAGACCCGTGTGAACACATTGTTTTGGTTATTTGTTTCACGCTGTGCAACCGTTATTTTGCTGCATAGTCTGTGCACTCCATACACGTATTTGGTGGGTTGCTTTAACATATTAACAGTAATACTTCTTTTTCACACGCACAGTCATAACAAGATGGATGCAGCTGAAATGTGGTTTCTAATAAGACTGTTACGTTCCATGGATAGCAAAGAAAATAAACTAGACAGTCTTGAAGGAAGCAGATACAAAAAGAACATTATTGAAGAAGACTAGGAAAAGACAACATTTATAGGATATTTTATGAGGCAAGAGAAATTAGAGCACCTAGTCACAACAGGAAAGCTGGAGGGAAAAAGAGCTCCAAGTTGACTCGGGAAAAATATTGGACGGACTTGCGGAGAGGATAAAGATAAAACGGGTGGCCATGATTGCCAACGCCATGTCGCAGGGCACATGATGATGATGACTTCTTTTTCGGGGAAATGGTGTGTATGTGTTGGGTATTTACGTGTTTGCT